>JARHVA010001982.1:2825000-2845000 GCA_037957365.1 Torreya grandis
ATAATTAATCTAAAAAATGGATAAATTTAATATTTTTAATTTAATGTTGAGTTATGAAAAATATATTTAAAATATTAATTTGATTACACAAACACTAGGAAGAGATAACACATAGCTTATCTACAATGTGTAGGTAGATCTGAGATATGTAGAGGTGGAAACAAGAAAGAAAATTATTATGATATAGTCAATAAAATATAGAAATATTATTTATAGAGGTGTGGACACTTACATTAGACTTAGGATACTTGCATCGATATAGGTGTCCTGATGTTAATGGATCTATCCAGTATCAAATACTCATGATATTATAGAGTGACCACTTGAAACTTTATAGGTTTTGTGTCACCTTTTTATTAATATATTTTATTCAAATTCATAGGTTATAGATGATTATTTATGAATCAAATCTAAATCTTCACCTTAAGTCTTTGTACATTTCCAAAAATGGGTTAGTGGGATCACAAAGTTGAGGTGACTTCAAGGACCCCTTTGTCAACAATCATTGCCTACATATCCAATACTCTAAAGAGGTCCTTATACTTATGCTATTTTACATTAAGTTTTATCTTGTGTGTGAACAAGGATGAAATATGTTATATGTAAGGGAAGGCAATGATCTATCTTGTAACTCTACAAATTCTATTCATGGGTTTCTATTTGAATGCTTTAGACTTGTAATATGACTTCTCATATGATTTATATATAAATATGGAATAATATGGTAATTTTGAATACTTGAAAGGTTTTTTACTAGATGTCTACTTGGTAATATTTTGAATATGGCTTGGTGATCATGAATGGTTTTTGTTTTATAATTATACCACACCTTTTGAAAATATCTAATGGAAGGGTTAAATAAAACAAATGGGCCAAGTCATAGGACTCAAAAGATTTAAAAATTAAATTAATTTTATGGTACAAACACTAAAATATATTTTAGACACTTATATCAATTCAAGTTTCCCTATATGGGATGTAAGTGTCCAAAATGCTATAAATCTATCAAGGATCTGAAACTAAAAGTAAAAGATATATATCAAGTTTTAGTATTTTTGTATTATATAGAAGATATGGGTCATAAAAATGATAGGGTAATAAATATTGTCACCAAATATTTCACCCCATAGGAAGTTTTTTAAGCTTCTTCCAAATTTGGGAAACATGGGAACATTTCCAGGTATGTGGGTTCACCTATATTGGAAATAATCCTCTAGATTTAAAGGCTATCTCCTTAAATGTATCTTGAAATGCTCTTATTTATGACAAATGATTTATTATTTGGGAAATAGTTAGATAATTAATGAATTGAATGTATTATAAAGGAGATGATGCACCAAATGTTCAAAGATCCACTCTCAAGGTTAAACTTATTAGCACACTAATAGACTATGAATAGAACTAATGTAATGTATACAATGATTTATAAGCAATAATGCTTCACCTATAAGTAAATTTGATGGACTTAGGATGGAGGGAAATGAGGGTAAGGCTTGATTGGAAGCACTTATAGTCAACTATCTATTCTATACCTAAGACATCAACCTTAAGACATGTTAGATGACTTGAAAGAAAATTTTATTAGCACTTAGGTTGAAATTGGACCTAAAAACCGAAGATGAAAACCCATTTTTCATATAAAAAAATATAAAAAACTAAGCACAAATTATTAAAAAATACAAAATTTCTCTATTCATTACTCCAAGAGGTACAAAATATAATTTTTAGCAAAGTCTAGTTATACCATCCTAAGGGATGGCTAACATTAGATCAAAGGCTATATTTATAGAAAAAGGGCCACTAGAGATAGATTTTGTCACTAAAAAGGGAATTAATGAGCTCCACTCCAATTGAACCATAGTTACATTTTCTTCTACATTTATGCTCATTCAAGCTTCTTTATTGATCTGGGTTAATTCAAGTGGTTGCATAATTACACTATTCCCTCATTGATGATCCTTAATGGTTGTAGTGGTAGTGGTGGGATCAAGTTGTTCCAAGCTAGGTCTTGGCATTAGTGTACTTATAAACATTAGATAAATCTAGTAGAGTGTTATCTTAGTGATAAATGATCTTCACTAGTTCATCATGGCATGCAAAAGTGGAGAGAAGGGTCCTTTTCATGTAGTTGGTCCTAAAGATGAAATCATTGGGGTATACATGTATGCCAGCAAGGAATCTTGTGAAATGCTAGCTTTTGTTTAAATTGGATCATTCTCTAACTCATCTCCATGTTCATAGGTTCACTATAGATGGAAAACTAATCTCAACTATTGGTTTTCCTATAGTAATTATGTTGATGTAGACCTATAGACTATATATCCCCTTTTCTTGATTATATTAGGTCTAAAATAGACCCATTATGTCTTTATAGGAACTGAGAGTTCACCATTTTCATGGAGATTTATTTTAAAAATCATGAAGATAGTCACAAAATGAACTCTACATGACATAAACCCTCAAGCCAGAGGTCCATATTAAGCTTTAATGGTAGTCCCTTACATCAATGTGTCCCTTTAATGGTGTTTAACTGAGATCCAATGGTGACAAGATGACCCCTAAAATAACTTATTTTCCTTGGTTGAAAACTAATCCTTTGGTTTGACTTTGTGCAACAAAAATTTCTTAGGCTAATCAAAATGAAAAAACCTATCTTTATTCCCATTGGCCTCACAGATCCTTGCTGTTAGTTCTTGACTTTTTAACCTCTTATGCATAGTTGATCTCCTTGGTATGAATAAATTTTGTCCATTTATTTCTTTCCATGAAGATTCTTTGATATGTTGACTTTCATTCACACTATTGGATCAAGATGTACAAGTGAATATTAGCCATAGATCTCATCGTACCCACTTTACTATTAGTCAAGCTCATACCATTAGATTATTGGTATGATTAAACACTAATCATTGATCTTGATTGGATCCAATTTCCTATCAATGATCGCACACCATTGGATCATATACTTGATGAACCTACACTGTAATATCTCATCTAGCTTGTATCTCTTTAAAGGGATTCAGCCTAGGGACCTTTTGATGTGTTTGACTCTAGTGTGAACCATTACATCTCAACTATCAGTATGCGTGCTCACATGAACCATTAAATTTTGAACAAATTTAAACCTTTAAGGAATTTTTAGCCCAAATAGTTACTTTATGGATCTCAATCTTGACAATAGTATGAACATCTTATGTTGGAGATCCAACTTTGAATGCTCATAACTTGAGCTAGGAAGCTTGCACAAACTTAAAATTTGTAGAGCATGTGCCTACCATAAAGAACTCTATGGTGCTGAAATATTTTGGATCATGAGGCTTTCTGAGTTAAATTATCAAATGAATAAATGATCTGGTCTATTCATTTTTGGATGACATCTTGGTGATGTCCTGATTCACTTAGGCTTATGCTTGAGATACTGCTTGATCTATGAAATATTGAATGAACTCCTTGAGTCCTGTGTGAACTCTTTCCATGATCTTAACTATTTGGACACCATGAAAACATACCACTTGCATATATGACTCTAAAATGACCCCCGAGACACCAAATAACACAAGGACTAAGATAAAATATGATCAAAGCTAGAATGGAATATGAAATGACATAAAATGAACTACAACATACCCTATGCCATTATAAAAATCCCCTATACAAGATTCTAACTATAGGGGGTTGACTAATTTTGGATTATGGTAAAAATGGTGAACGTTCTAAGTGATTTCCCAAGGATGGTATGCTTGATATGCCATGAATAGTTGCCTAATCTTGTCCATTAGGTTATAGAGTCACAAGTATACAAGTTTGACATATAAATTTCCTTGATAACACACCAAATAGGAAAAAATAACAAGAACAAGAAACCAAGAAAGAAACACACATGTGCTTCATGAACACTTATAGAACACACCATAACAAGAAAATAAACACACACCTAATATAATATTTATAAAACTAACCTTCAATTATCAATAAAAAGGTTTCAAATATATCCCATTTATAGGGATAGGTAAATCTTCTCCATTAATCATTGCTAACTAAAAATATTTGATTTTATTTCACTTGATAATGACATATGATCCACTCCATAGGGTATCAAATTTGGTATATCTCCCTAGTTTTGCTCTATATTCATCCTATTTCAGTACTATGTCAACTTTTTGAAATGATCTTGGAGTTGAATTCTTATCAAAAGTCCTCTTCATTAGTACTTGGTGGTGCTCTATAGGTTTATGAGCTTTGTCTCTAGTCTCTTACAACTCCATTAATTCTATTAATCTCACCTCTATTGGGGTGTTCTCAAGAAACTCTAGTTGATGTGCTAACTCTAAGGTAGGTAGCTCTTGAGATAGACAACGTATCTTCCCTTCTATAAATAAGTATGAAAGGAGAATTACCTATTGACCTCTTAGGGTTTATCATATCATCCCATAATGTTGTCTTCAATTTGGTGTGCCAAGCTCTTTGGTTATGATCCAAAGTTCTCTTGATGATTCTGATCAGATTTTTGTTAGTATATTTAGCTAACCCATTACCTTAAGGATAATAGTTAGATGAAATGCTCAATAATATGCCATTATTATTTTCCCAATCAGCTATCTTATCACCCATAAAATCAAAATCATTGTCTAAAATAATAATAGGAGTTCCAAACCTTGTGATTATTCTCTCATAGAACTCCAAGATAGAATTTTCATTAGATTCCTTTAATGATGCTACCTCAACCCACCTTGTAAATTAATCAATTATTGTGAGTATCCATTTATTACTAGAACTAGATGGGGGTTAATCTTATTAGTTAAATAAATACCCCATTGTATGAAATGTTGGTTTACTTAGATAGGCTTCAAAGGAAGAGATGAAAGCTTCTATTTTCCTACAAATAAATCACATTGTCCACAAATTCTCACCCAAGCATGAAAATCCTTGAATAGGCTAGGACAATAATAACCTAACCTCATGATCTTGGTAGATATGGTTCTTAGAGAAAAATAACCTCCTGCTATCCCATCATGTAACTTCTCAAGCAACACTTCAAACTAATGATTATCAGTGCATCTCAATATCACACCATTAATGTCTCTTCTAAAGAGCACACCATTCACAAGACAAAATGGAATATATTTTAACTTAAAATATTTTATTTGTGATCTACTCATACCATTAGGATACTCACCATTTTGAATAAATCTAATCACATCATATGCCCAACTTTGAGGAGGCAATGAATCAGTTGATTGGGAACAATCATGACTAACTAGAGCCTCTTCCTTTGACTCATGAAGATATCAAGATATATTTAATCAAATGTCGGTAACCCTTATAAATTTTGTGACCTTGATATCAACATCATATTCCATTACTTTAGTGATCCACCCTAGCCTCTTTTCACTAAGATATTTATTCAAGAGAAATTGTTTGATACTAGGATGAGAAACCGTAACATGAATCCTATTATTTAAAACCATATTTCTAAACTTCTTTCATCCCCTTACAATAAAAATGACCTATTTTTACACAAAGGTGTACTTGAATTAATAATATTCCAAACCTTGACTAAATAATATGATTAGCTTATCCACACCCTCATCATTATTTAGTATTAGCATGGCGGAGATAATATCCAGGTTAGAAAATGAATACAACATGAATTACTTAGTAAAATTAGGATTCAAAAGAGTAGGAGTTTTACAATTGCTTTCTTTATGGCTTCAAAACTACTATTACCTTCTTTGGTCTAGGAAAATACTTGGTTCTTCTTAATCATAGTTGTGATAGGTTTCGCTAAAGATGCAAAACCAGGTATAAAAATCCTTAAAATTTTTATCTTTCCTAAGAAACTTTAAAGACCTTTATAATGCAAGGGAAATGATAATCCTATAATATCCTCTATTCTTATAGGATCAATATTCAAACCATCCTTGAAAATGATATGTCTTAAGAGCTTACCTTCATGAACAGCAAAGATGCACTTCTTTGAATTAAGAGATACTCCATATTGATTACATCTCTCAAAAACTTGTCTCAAGTGTTTCATGTGTTCATTATCATCTTTATAAAACACTATTATATCATCTATATAAACCAATAACATCTCATTGATCAAACCTTTGAAGACCATGTCCATTGCTCTTTGAAATGTGGAACCAGTATTAGATATATCAAATAGGCATCTTCATATAAGTAAAAGTCCTCCATTTAGTAGTGAATGTTGTCTTAAACTGATCATCCTCACTAACTCAAATCTGATTATAACATGATTATCCATCTAAAAAATAATAATGTTGAGAACCTAAAACCATTTACAAAATCTACTCCATTGAGGGTAGAGGATAGTGATCTTTGAGTGACACTTTATTAAGATATTTAAATTCTACACAAAGTCTTAGCTACCCATTCTTATTGATAATAGGCACAAGGTTAACTACCCATGTTTAATGTTTGATGGGAAATATTATCTAAGATTCAAGGAGTTTGGTAAGCTCTAACCTCATGAGTTACTCAACCTTGGGGTTGATGGTTCTTCTATTTTATCTAACCAGTTTAACTTTAGGTTCCAACTCAATGGTATGGTGTGTTAGGATAGGATAAAATCCTTTAAAGTCCTTATATTTCCAAGAAAATATAATTCTTGCTTCTCTAATCTAGTTTGAGAATTTTGTCCTTGAAGATCAAGACTCTTTCATAATTCTCCTATTTTTTAGATATACTCACTTTCTCCTTCTTTTGATCATTATCATTGAAGATAATTTCTAAGGTCACCAAACACTTATTTATCTTATTGGTTCTTAGTTTCACAATGTGATCATCCAGTTGTTCTTGGAGCCTCTTTTGATTCCTTAAAGAAAACTCAGCCTCATTTTGTAAGAACCACGTAATGTGTTTGTCACTATCAAACACTTGCCAAGACACTTCATTATTAGGTACAAAAGGTCTGATAATGATTTTAATATGAGAGTATTTTCCATCCTCTTTTATGGAAATTAGAATACCAAATTAATATCTTATTCCATCTAGTATATCAACATGGCGATTCTACTCACTTGGGACTGATTATATATTGAATGCATTGAAGTCTTGAATACAATCACATACACCATGATTGTATGACTTAATCAAAGGGTTATTTTTATTAAACACATTCCTCAATTGATGAAGAATCAATTCACTATCTCCATATACTTGTAAGTTCTTGATTCCTTTTCTCCTTACCCATTAAAGGCCATGAATTAAGCTTTCCTACTCATCCACATTACAAGTAAAACTTAAATGAAATCTGTATGAAACATAATACTACTGTTTATATGGGGAGACTAACATAACACCATACCTTGAAACAAATTTACTTCTTTAATCATAAAAAAACATCTTCCACAACTCATCATTTTCACCCTCTTCCTTGACAAGTAGAGGTGCTGGTACTCCTTCCTCATGTATACAATACACTCCTAAATAAATTTCCTCCAAAAAATCAGAGGGATAATTATCATAATTATTAATTCCATATTAATCAATAAAAAATGAAATACCCTCAAGATTTGACAAAGTGCCATCATCTACAATAGAGTCCTTTTCTTCATAGGCCATACAATTTAGATTGAAACTTATCTCAATGTAAGGATCAATATGAAACCTTGCAAGGGCTTGTGTCCTAATTTTCACCTTATAACCATACCTTATTATATATTCCAATAAATACCATTAATTTGAGATATGGCCACCTATCTTGTTTATAAAATCCTTTGATAGGCAAATTATAAACTGGGCTAGAAGATCAACCACAACTATGATTTGCAAGATAGGAAAACTAGGACAATCCTGCAATAAAACCTTCAAGAATTTTATTAGTAATACTATATTGATAGGTGTACCATCTAATTAAAGTACCCCTTTTATGTGGATCATAATTTAGGCCCATCTTTTCAGCTAAAACATTGGGCATGATAGAAGTAGAAGCTCCACTATCGACTATGCAATTATGTACCAACTTGTCACCTACAATGAGGGTGATGTAAAATGGTGGAGGTTTCTCAACATGAGTGGATGGTTCAAAAATATTAATATGAGAATTTGAAATAGAAACATGTCCATGACTTTTATTTGAGGGTGAGAGACTAGTAAGGATAGCAGATAACTACTTTTGTAGGAGTTCTTTTTGACCAAGCATATGAATAACATCCCAAAGAGAAATGAATGTTTTAGTGTTCTTCAAAGAATATAAAATGTTTAAAGAATCCATACATACTTTATCTTGGGATATTTTAGGTAAATAATTACTTATAACTTGAGGAATAGGAGCAAACCTTACCATATTTTGACTTGATGGAGATGTAGAAGTTTTTAGAAGTATCACACTCATAGCTATGTATTATTGCCTTACAATAAGATTGGATGATCCTTTAGTGATTTTACTTACACCCATTAGATCCTTATTATTTTCATTTATATTATCTATGATATAGGTTCCTTAATTTTTCACAAAAGTGTCTTTAACCAAAAAATTGGTGATCTCTCCTTGACGTTGCCAATACTTATTAACTTGAATCATCACCTCATCCTCATTTGATAGGAGGGGAGTAACTCCTCCTTGATATACCATATATTTCTCTCCATTATAATTGGCATCCATGAATTGGTCTTGATACCAATATTCTCCTTCCACTAAATTACTATGAACTAGTACCATCTCCCTTACATTGGTGGTAGAGTTAGAACTATATAAATTAGCAAGCCTATTGGGGTTAGGATACCATTGGCCTCTTATTCTTCCATATTATTGACCAAATTTTTTTTGGTAAGGGTATGAATTTTGATGAGTAACTAATTTCATATTGACTCACTTAAGCTGAGCTTTTAGCATTTGATTTTCTATATATGGATCCATGACATTACCTTATTAGGAGTAGCCTTGGACTTGGTATTGGCATTATGAATTTGAGCCACTTTTGGAGTGATATAAAAACTATGAAACAAAGGAGGCACAGAAACCTTAGGAGGTAATCTTCTAGCTTGGATGAGACTATTATTAATCTTTGATAGCAAGATCATACACTTTAGGAAGTGTATAACCTCCCATATATTGAAGCATGATAATAATTTTAGTCCTAATGGATTTCAAGTAAGTAGGGAACATAAAGCTAGAAGGTAGTCTCATGGGAGGATGCAATCTATGCCAAGTCTTCTAAAACCTTTCATTGAATTCATGCATTGCTTCATTGGATCCCATTTTTATCTTGTTAAGCTAATGTATGAGAGAGGCATGGTCACTTTGATTTCCAAATCTGGAAGTCAACAACACTCCAAACTCATCCCATGTTATGATGCATTCACCTCCTAGAGTCTTATAACAATCAAGATCCTTCCCTTTAAGGGACATGTAAATGAGTCTAATAGAAATGTTTTCTTGAATAATATTGTGTAAACTGTAAAAGTTAGAAACATATCTAATGTGCTCACTAGGTGTGACATGACTCATACCGTTAAATGTGGGCACACCTTTGATGGCATTAAGAGGAATGGTATCATATACATGAATTTGAATTGGATTTTTAGTATTGAAGGTAGGAAAACTATGAGGTCTAACCATGTATTTTTCTTCAATATCTTCAATTTCTTTAGCCTCTTCACTCTCTTCCTAGAAAAATCTACTTATTCTTCAAAGGGAAGATTAGGCTATGGATAATAAACTTCAAGAGGAATTTAGTCTGAATGGGTGGGTTAATCAGATTAAATGTTGTACTAGAGGATGACCTAGTGAGAAAAATGAATTATGAAGACAAGCTTATAAAAAATAATGGCCTTAAACTAGATTTACCTTGAAGGAGTCACCAAATGTTGAGTAGTATACCAATTTGTAGATGATATTGTCAAGACCAACATTCACCTTGACAAGTTGTCTTGAAGAAAATGGGTCCCATCAACCATTCCAAAATTGTTGTCACCAAATCTTGCACCTTAGAAGAAGTTGTTCAAGCTTATTTTAGATTTGGGCAACATGGGAAGATTTCTAGGTATGTGGGTGTACCTATATTCAAAATGAGCCTCTAGATTTAAGGGCTAGCTCCCTGAATATATCTTGAAATGATCTTATCTATACCAACTAATTATTTATGGGGAAAAGAGTTGGAGATTTCATGAATTTACCCTACTCTAAAGGAGCTGATGCATTGAATGTTCAAAGATACACTCTCAAGATTGAACTAATTAGCACACTAATAGACTATGAATAAAACTAATGTAATGTCTATAATGTTTTCCAATCAATAATGATTCACCTATAGGTCAATTTTATGGACTTAGGATGGAGGGAAATGAGGGTAAGGCTTGATTAGAGGCACTTACAATCAACTACATACTCTATACCTAAGACATCAACCTTAAGACATGTTAGATGACCTGCAATAAAAGTTTATTAGCACTTAGGTTAAACTTAGACCTACAAAGGGAAGATGAAAATCACTTTTGTGTATCAAAAAAATATAAAAAACTAAGCACATATTAGTAAACAATTACAAAAATTATCTATTCATTACTCCAAGAGATGCAAAATATAATTTATAATAGAGTCTAGTTGTACTAACATAAAGGATAGCTAACAATATCTCAAAGGATATATTTATAGAATAAAAGGTCCACTAGAGAGAGAGAGATATTTTTGAGCTAAAAGAGGAATTAATGAGCTTAAATCCATTTAAAACATAGTTACAATTGCCTCTGCACTTATGATCATTCAATATTCCTTATTGATCCTAGTTACTTCAAGTGGTTACATAGTTACACTATTCCCTCATTGATGCTCCTTGATGGTTGAAATGATGAAATAAAGTTGTTATGAGTTGGTTCCTATAATTAGTGTAGTTATAACCATTAGATCAATCTGTTATATCTTTTTCATAGTGTTAACTACTCTTCATTGGTTCGTCATGGCATGCAAAAGTAGAGAGAAGGTTCCTTTTCATGTAATTGGTCTTGGAGATGAAACCATTGGGGTCATGTATGCCTTCATGGAATTTTTTGAAATGTTATCTCTTGTTCAAACTGGATCATGCTCAAACTCATCCCTATGTTCGTAGTTCCATTGTAGATGGAATACCAATCTCAAAGTATTGGTTTTTTTATAGTCATTATGTTGATGCAAACTTATAGACTATATATCACCCTTTATTGAATATATTAGGTCTAAAATAGACCCATTATATCTTTTTGAGAATTGAGAGTTCACCATATGCATAAATATTTATTTTAAAAATGGTGAACATAGTCATAGAATGAACCCTGCATGACACAAAACCTCAAGTTAGAGGTCCATATTAAGCTTTAAAGGTGGTCTTTTTATGTCCTTTAACTTGAATACATCAATGTGTCATTTAATGGTGTTTATCCAAGCTCCAATGTTGATGGGATGACCCCTTCAAAACCTTATTTTCCTTGGTCAAAAATTAATCTTTTGGTTTGACTTTATCCATCAAAATTTTCTCAAGCCAACCAAAATGCTCCAACCTATCTTTATTTACATTGGCCTCATAGATCCTTACTATTAGATATTGAATTTTTGACCTCATACACACTGTTTATCTCCTTATTATAAACTATTGTGGTCCATTCATTTCATGCCACAAAGATCCTTTGACATGTTGAATTTAATTCACATCATTGGATCAAGATGTACTATTGAATGCTAGTCATAGATCTCATTGGGCCTAATTTCTTATGAGTCAAAATCATGCCATTGGATCATTAGTATGATTTAATGTTGAATCTATATTGGAATCACTTTTATATCAATGATCATGCACTATTGGATCATCTTCTTGATGAACCCACATCATAGGATCTCATCCAATTTGTATCTCTTTAAAGGGCATTAACCTAGGGACCTTTTGACATGGTTAACCCTAAAATGAACCATTAGATATCATGTGTCAGTGTCTGAGATCATGTGGATCATTAGATATTAATAAAATTTAAAAAATTTAAGGAATTTTGAACCCAAATGATTACTTTATAAATCTCAATCTTGACATTAGCATGAATGTCTTATTCTACAGGTCCAACTTTGAATGCTCATAACTTGAGCTAGGAAGCTTGTACAGAATTGAAATTTATAGAGCATGTTACTACCATGAAGAAATTATGGCACTAAAACCTTTTGGATCATGAGGCTTTCTAAGTGAACTTATCAAATGCATAAGTAAGTTGGCCCATTCATTTTTGGATGACATCTTTGTGATGACCTAATTCACTTAGGCTTGTGATTGAGCTACTACATGATCTTTTAAAGATTGGATGAACTCTTCAAGGCCTGTGTGAACTCTTTCCATGATATTTATTTTTTGGACACCATGAAAACTTTCCACTTGCATATATGACTCTAAAATGACCCCTAAGACACCAAATTACACAAGGACTAAGCTAGACTATGACTAAAAATAAAATGACATATGAAATGACTTAGATGAACTAAAAAATACCATATGAAATTATAGAAATCCCCTATATAATATTCAGACTATAGGGGTTGACCCATTTTGGCCTGTGGAAAAAATGGTCAATAAGACCCATATATAAGCAATTTGGTAAAGTCAGTTGGTGAATGCGAGCCTTTTAGTAGTATTAAGTTATATAAATGAATGGTAGATCCATAATAGATATTTTTCAAGTATAAAATTATGAGATTCTATATAAATCATATTTTAGTATCTATATCCCTCTTAATCTAGTAATTTATAAGGATGAAATTACTATTTTTAAGGAAATAAAGGTGTAATTGATTATATACAACACACCTTATCTTTGTTTAAGCCCACTTTGAGTGTTTTTTATTGCTTGACCTATAAATAAGATCATTTTATATTATAAATCAATGCATTTAATCTAAAGTTTAAAATAATTGAAATGCTTGAATAGAAAGAGAGTGATTAATACACCTATATGTCGATACAACCATGTTTCCCCTTGGTACTTTTAATTGAAATTATAATCAAGAGAGGTTTAAAATTGAAGCTTGGATATTTTAATATGGATATTATAAGGTAATTATTCCTCTATTCTAGTGCAACTCTAAGTTGTGATATGACCATTGAGAATATTAAATCACAGTCACACAACTCTAGTTACAATACAATAAAATCCAAGTTAAGTGGTATAACCAACTCACCTTACACAAGGGAAGTAGTTTTGTTTTGTTGATGTAATTGAATCTCAACCACTCTACTAAAATGAGACAACTTCTTTAGACAGGAAAGGCTCAAAATAGTTATTTCTAGTGAAAATGGTGCTTCTTGATAATATATTGGTATTTTTTAGTAAATAAGTTTGAATATGTATTTAAAATATTTGGTGCACTTTTATGGAATATGCTCCTATAATGTGTGTCAATATAAATTTTATATCAAAATTTAACTTGTGATCTATAACTATGTATAATATATGTCATAAACATGAAAAACTCTTTCCTAAATCTATAAAAATTAGTGCAATGTGTATAAGATTCTAATCCAAGTATATATATGAATCATGTAAACTATATCAAATTTTATCAGTTGTGTAAATATTTTATGTGAGGATTCATGCCTTTATGACATGCCCCCATTAATATACCCCTCCTTGAGGTGAAGGGAATGGAATATGGTAGTTACCTTACCTCAAAAAGATGATATAACTATATAGTATTTGAATGAATCATGTATTTTATAAGAGTAACATGTCTAAGTAGATATATCAATGATGCTTGCATCATGTGATAACAAAAATACCTAATATGCAAGATACGAATCATGACAACATTTATAAATTAATAGTACAATATCAACAAATAATAAATCACACAAACAAGATCATTCTCATACAAAAAGGAGTCTAAGGAGACCATAAGAAAGGGGCATATTCAAATTATACACACTCAAAGGAATAACATATTCAAATATCCAAATAGAAATATAAATCAACATACAATGGCATATGGGCCAACAAGCAAAGAATATATTAAAATGTTACACAAGAAAGATAATATCAAGCAAGAAAAAGACACTCAAGGAAGTGACAATGTGAATAAATGAAGTATAATTAACCATCATAATCATATCATAATAGTACCTATATATATATTTTTAGCAAAAAATTTCATGTAACATAGCATATTTGTGTTCTCAATAGGATGCCCAAATCTGACCTAAATTTTGAGGGACAAGATGAATTTTTCAGACAAAGTGATATATACAAAAATTTATGGTTTGGACTTGTTTTACACAATATAAATATTTTAAATCTCTATTTTTCATTGACAAATATATTCAAACCAAAATAATAATTGAACATGTAGATCACAACTAGACATACTTACGAGTAAGAAAAAACCTCAAAAGACAAAAAGGGGTACCATGATTCTGAGAGAAATTAGGGTATGTTATATCAGCGGTAATAGATGGTGACTTTGATAGAAAATAATCATATCTATTTTGAAATTAAATAAACATGTATATAAACCTAGAATATCTAGTTAAGATAGTGCATGTAACATGAATGAATTTGATATAAGAAAATAAGGGAAGGGATATGAGACCAAATCAAATATTTGTGATGACTTGGTGTGTGTATATGAGTTTATTATCACATTATGGAACCTAAAAGGACTAGCTACTATAACTTCAATCATCAAGCTAGTGAATTATACCTTGATAATTCTTACCTACACATTTATTTGCTTCTATCTAGGCATCCATAGCCTTGACGGTGATGTCTCTAATCCCACTCAAGGCTTTTCTCTACTACTAGCTAGGTGTTTATATCCCTGATATAGATTTCCTAAATCACCAATAAATTGAGTTTTCCACAATTTTATTTTCTTTTTCTAATATTTTTAGCATCTCAATTTTGGATTGGGTACCACCATGGTAAATGAATGGCATAATTATATATTTTTCACCCTAAATCATAACCACATCAATTTCATATAAACAAACCCATAAACCATTAAATTTTGATTATTTATGTATCATTTAGAGAGTATATCTTTAGAGGTTGAGTAGTTAACCCAAACTCATCCAAACCTAAAAAAGAAACTGAATAGACACAACAGCCCAAGATTTTAAATATCAACTTGTAAACAAAATATTCATCACAAACTTCTTAGATAAATTAAGAAAAAAACACCACTAACATTACTTACCTACACACCTATTTTCCTTGTTTTGATGATCAATAGATTCCCCACAAGGAGAAAAAAAATGACCCCAAACCAAAAAGGAATAAATGACAAGGTCAAACCAATAATGAAAAATAAGGAACAATAACCTAGAATAATAATAAAACAAACAAACCAACTAAAACTATTTATAGGACCCAATAATGTCATATTTATGATTATGTTTCCATTTTATCTCATGCACAACATCCCATAGACTCTTATATATGATTATTCTAATCAAATTTAGTAAATTTATACACTTGGATTTAACCATATAATTACAATTACTTGGAGATTAAAAAGGTTTAATAAATACCTCAATCCAAATAAAACATTATGAAGGGGGAAAGCAAGGGTATTATCACATATTAGAGTACATGATACCTCAAACTTAGTAATAATATGCTCTTCAAGAAAGTTGATTACAATTTTAGTTATTTAATTTTGTCCTTTTGACATGAGTGTTGCATAAATGTCACCATAATTTTCCTTCTTCTTGATATAATGAGAGTACATTCATTTCTACACTTACAAAAATATTTTGGAGTTATGTGTTCAATATGGAGATGCTTGTGTATCTAGAACTACATGGAAATAGTCTAGAGCTATTTGGATATAGTCCATAGTTTTTTTTTTCTTCATTTGATAATGAATTCCAAATTTTTATAATTAGTGGTTGATATATGAAGAGAGATATATTGAATCAATGTATCTTCAACTCTAATGCCCATTGGCTTTATTTATTTATTCAGAGCACCATAATCCTAAATATTCATTTCTAATTTGATTTCCTCTACTATTTAGAGGAACACTAGAATTTTGTAATCATACTTAATATGTCAATCCAAATAATCTAAACTTTATATCAAGATCAACAACCTCATATTTATCATCTTTGCACTTATCATCTATAATGTACAAATGTTTCTCTTAAGTGGTGAGAACCCTCATGACTACATCATTCAATTTTATGCAAACTAAATAAAATTTAAGGCTATCTTAGAAGGAGATATCCTTTATTTTGAGCTCATTTAATTCATCTTCATCACATGGAAAATCAAGCACAAAGATGACCTTTTTCATTTTAGCTACCTCTAATAATGGGACGAGAGATAAAATGTTGTAATCAAATTATTGATCTTCTTGAATTAGCTCTCCAAATGTAGGAACATGAATTTATGATATGCTTATTTTAGATACATAGAATGTATCCTCCTTTCCTAACTGCTCTAATTCTTCTAGTTCTTCAAAATTATCACATGGAATTTTTTATTTGTCCTTTTGTATGAGTAGATCATTTCTACCCAGATTTTTATCCATGAACTTGCTTGAAATTACTGCTTCAATTTTATCACTAGACTCATCCTGACCACTACTTTCTTAGACTATATCTTATCCACTAAATGGAATATTTTTTGTCAATATGGTTGATTCAATACTCATTCCATTTCCATACTCATATACCCAAATTTTGAACTTGAGAATGTGGTATTGTAAAACATCACTTGCTTTTCTTGTTGAGAATATCCTGTAATAAATGACACATGATTAGAAATAACACCAAAATTGATCACTAAAATAAGGTAAAATAGACTATAAATGCATTATTTAAGTGTAATGACAATATTATCATTTGTGACAAGGAGGTTTAGTTGATTTTTATCTTAAGGCAATTCTTGATTAAAAGGCATAAATTGATTCGTAGGCTAAATTGTAATAAAAATCTAAATATTTTGGGTGAAAACATCCGACTATCCTAATCATTAAAATAGATCAACACCATAGCCATGTGGCATTGATTATTGTTCAATGATGAAATTTTTTTGGTAATTCAATTTTAGAGATGTGAGAGTGAATGGAGTCCTTAGGATAAGCATGGTAGTCAAGGGATCCAATGTTTCAAGATATATTATGATGGAAATCACGTTTATTTCCAAGAATGGGTCTTTAAACCTCCTGTATAACTAATGAAATTAAATGTTTAACTTGATCGTGAATTCATTAGGATCTCTATGGGTTGTATAAAAATGATAATATAGGGTAGCATGGTTACTTTATATAACTAAATTATTGTTAAATACATTTTTAAAGGTACTCCATGAGGTGATAGACCCATCCCATATGTAAATGTACCAAACTGTAAGAAATATCATTTAAAGAGTAAAGAAAAGAGTAGAAAACAACATATTCATGTTGGATTTGATTTTCTATAATAACATCCTTTAATTATTAAATATGTTCTTATATTGTTTGAATCTAACCATGCGCGTATTTATGGAAAAATTCATCGATATTCCTAGGTAAGTAATGAGTAGGACATTGAATTTCATAGGATAGTCACCTCCACCAAGACAAGCAAACACCATGGGTGGGTTTACACGTTTAGTCTTATAATATTAAAACATATAAGGTATATTTTTGGAAATTGCTATAAAGTTTTATTGTTTACAAAACTTGGTTTAAATTTTATCTTATCCCTCCTTTTAGTTCCAATCTATTAGTATGTCATTTGGCATGACACAATAAGTTAGGAAGGGTGTGGGAGTATTTTCCATGACTCTCCTAAAAGGACACATGAAATGATTTATCCAAAAATATCATTCATTAGGTGATGGCATACTATATACTTCAACAACCATTGTGTTTACTATTCCTATCAAGGGGCCTACTAGTTTGGAATATAAACCAAGATTTATTGTTAAAATATTAGAGGCAAAATGAGTTTTTTTTTTAATTTTTAATTTTTAATTTTATTTTTTATGATATGGTTTTTAAATACAATAGGGAATAATAAGCATAATTTTTTTTTCCAAAAATAAATCAATGTTTTAAAATTTTATCAAGGAAATGTCACAAAATTTTAACATTTATTCATTGCAAATATTCAACAATGTAGAAATGGCAATAAATAAGGGGTTTGTAATAAAGATGAACATGTAAATATAGATTTCAATAAGATTTAATATAATACCAAGATAAAAAATTTATTAAAAAGATAATGAAAAAGAAGAAAATAGTAAGCCTATTTTTAAATTAACATATATGTAATTCTTATGAAAACTAATCTTCTGGTTGATAAATGTTTGCACAACCATGAGAGTAGATAGTGAAAAAGTTTGGGGATAATATCTAAGAAGAATAAAGACATGCCCATCATATACACACATAGGAAATCAATTAAAAAATCCATAACTCTGATTAATATATGATTTATTAAGAAGCATAGTGTTTGGGTAGATTATAATCACTAGGATATAAATCAATGCCTCAAAACAACATTGCCCACCATAAAAATATACCTATAAAGAAATAAATTATAAAAAAATAAGCATTTGGTCATCTACTCTATCTTTTAATTATAATGAGCCAGTCCTATCAAAGTATTTTGAAACAACCCCTAAAAAATGTTTTCAAGAATTTTTAATAGAGCACATGATGGAACCACATGTAGAACCCACTATACCACTCTACCATGTGTGACACATCAATATAGTTCTATACCAAAAGAGTAGGAAAGCCATAACTGATTGAGTCAATGAGATGCTTGTGCCATGACAACCATCACTAGAGGATTACATCCAGAAAAGGATTTCCTAAAGTATGAAACACCATTCAAGGGGTAGTAGCATGTGGGCCCATACTAATAACCTTCAAACTATATAAGGTTATTAGTTTCCCCCTCAAACCACTTAGGGATCCTCAACCCATTATAAGCATCTGATAACCTAAAACAATTATGATTTGACAACTCACTAGGCAAGAAGTTCCACCAAGGTTCATGGCTACCCTTAACATGGATGATAACACCTAAAATATATAACATATCAGTAATAATTAATCCAAGTAATAAGGAGATAACATAAAAGGTACAATGGGTCCAAATGAGAGGGGCCAAGGTACCAAAAATCCAAGATTTGGCTTCACCAACCTTAAAACACTCAAGGGTCTCTGAGAAGTTACATAACTTTATCATCAAGGTGACCCAGTATAGACTCATGAACATAAAACCTTATGTTCACATAATTGAGGATTGGTTTAGGTTTCTACCCATAAAACCATGATGCCACGATTCACAACTTAAGGGTTATGGTACCCACATACCATTTCTTTGTGAATTCCATCCCACCACATAAGGTCTAATAGGTGGAAAATAATAAACATGGTATGAGACATTCCAAATTCCTAAATGTTGACATAGACATTATACATCCAACTAGCCATAGTGATTGTGTATAAAAAGATCATGGCATCCTTAAAAGACCCATTAAGAAAACATGAACACATCCATGGGAATTATTACTTAGAACTAGATGATCACCAACTAGTAAAGTGTACCCGCATAAAATGTGTTATCCAATTGGAATTATTTCAATGGATTTCCAACCATAGAGTCTTCTCACTAACAATTCATTCCAAATCCATAACTTAAAGACTAAGAATGATTTAACCAAAAGAGTAATAGATTGTTGGGATGCTAATATATGATATTATTTTGATTACCATGTCATAAATTTAGACTAGCCATGGTTATAAAAATGAATGACCAGCTACTATAAAAGTGTTGTTTGTACATGACCAACTAGACATGCCAAGAGCAATGTGCCAAAATAGAATATGATGAAAAATGAAGCATCAATTACCATTAAAAAATAATCATTTATTATGGTTTATTTCATTTAATTTCAAGTTAAGAATAACCCAACTGATGAACCTACCAGTTGACTATGGTTTCAATCTTACATTACCCATATGGCATCTTCAAGTTTGTTTGTCATGGTTGAATTTACTTCCTTGAAGGATAATATTTAATTCAATG
>JARHVA010001982.1:2855000-2906480 GCA_037957365.1 Torreya grandis
TTAGTCTATTTGATGTCCAAATGTCATCCAAGATGATATAAAATATCAAACACATAACATCATGCTCAATTTTAGGGATGTCAAATCCATCAACACCTTCCTTCAAGGGATATTATGTTCTAACATAGCCCATAAATATATATCCATGAATATCAAAAAGTTAAGAATAAATTTCACCTCTCATGTATTAGATGGTTCCCATTATCTACTAGCAATGAGAGATCCCCAAAACCTCCTTACTTTCCCAAGAAAGTAAGCTATATTCACCCACTAGGCCCTCTAATCTTAAGATACAACCTTATACCTCCCAATATTATTATACCTCAATCATCATAAGGTGGCTCATTGATGTAGATCATACACAAAAACTCTCACTCTATTATTTATTCTAACACACACACACACGCACACACACACACACACACACACACACACACACACACACACACACACACACACACACACACACACACACACACACACACACACACACACACACACACACACACACACACACACACACACACACACACACACTGAATTTGGTTACTTGACTTCATGGTCACTCAGTTGGTATACTCTCACTTTATATATTAAATGGTATTAGACCTTATCCAAGATTTTTATGACCTTTTATAACTCTTCTCCCAAGTAAAATACTCTTTAATTGACAATTCACCCACGTACACAACTCTGTGTACACTAAATTCAATTCTTGTAGCCCTATTATTCTTATTTTATTGATTATACATAAAAATTACAAGGGATTAGGAGAAAACAAAAATATTTATAGTTACCCTTTATGTATTTTCACCTATATACAAATTTTCAAGGTTTAACTTCACTTATAGACCCACCTTCTAGTTATTAGCCTCCACCAATTGGGCTTCCTCAAGCCTAAACATAAGATAGTAAACAAAAGTACATACCAATGAGTCTATACACACTTATAACCATTTGAATTGGATATATAATCCAAAATGGATCAGACTACCAAAATTTGTGAAATTTGGGTGCTTGGAAATGGAGTTATGCAAGAAACCTTATTTTAGTGTTTTTAGGTGCATGTCACCACTCGAGAGTAAACAAAATTCAAATGTCAATGACTTAATGGTTTTAAAAGGTCAAAAATTGGTTTTATATGTCTTTCATGTCTCTAAGTAACTTATCCAATCAATATTTAGTGCCCTCTAATTCTTTTCTAAGGTTTTTCTAACTCAAATGTTGTTGACTATGTAAGATAATAGAGTTTATATAGGCTTGTGTTCCTATATGGATGATTAATGACCATTGAAATGAAAAAAAAGTTTCAATAACATTAAAATACTTTTAAATTACTTACCTAAATAAATAAATAAATTTAAAATCAATTCAAAGTTCATTCTTCTCCTCAAAACAAACACACAATCCAGTCTTACAATGTCTGCTATATAAAACTAAGTCTATTTTAGAGATGCCTATGCATAATAGGTTTTATTTGTTATATATGTTTCTTATAGATTAAAAAATATTCATTAAACCTTTATAATAATCTTATATATTATTTCAACCACATTAATTGAGAATTCTAATGAGCATACTCTGTAAATAGGGAAACTCACATAAGATATGGGTCTATGTATACATATGTCTGAACATCAGATGTTTATATTATAATTATTTATGAATATAACCTAAAAAAAAATTAAAAAATCCTTAAATAGTGTGTATAATAATTATCAAACTCCATTTGATCATCAATATTGAAAAATATAGTTTGTAACCTAGTCAAAATACTCAAAATAGGGTCTATATTTTTATCCTTTAAGAACATGGGTATTTCCTTCTCTTTTTACCTAAAATGTTTATATTCAAAAAAATATGTATTATAATTCAATAATTCTTTGAAACAATTCCAATCTCATTTTTTCATCAACAAAACACATGTAGTTAGCAATAAAAGAAATTACCTCAAAATAGGGTCTATGTTAATTCTTTCAACAAAGGTTTCAAAAACATCCAAACTTTCTTCATACAAACTTTCTTCATGGAATATCAATATACCACTAACAAAACTGACTCATATCACTCCTAAAATGATTCATAACTACTTCTTGGATCCTTTTCCTTGGAGAGGTCTCTTTTTACATTGCATTTTCTTGATTTTCACACAATATAAGGTATCTAGAACCATAAAAATAAGTTAAAGAACATTTTTTTTACCTCTTACAATGATAAAACCCTTAGACTAATTTTTAATATCTTTCCACCTTCATAATTAGATAAAATTCCTCAAAATACTTAATAAGATTCAAATTCTAAGAAAGGAATTTTTGGCAAGAAAAGCCAAAATTCAAATGTTATACATCGTAAGACTATCTAGACTTCACATTAGGACAACTTAGGACATATAGAACCTATTAGACACCTAATAAACATATTAAGACAAAATTAATAAAATTTTGGGTCCTTATAGGATGCCCTTGCATCACCCACCCATACAAGCCACTTATGATCATTGGGTATGGTTTTTTGATTCCAATAATAAGCTCTATCACTATCCTTCCAATTGACTCATGTCAACAAGTCAAAGATTGAATATAAATTATTGATTTAATGTGACATACTCATGGGGAAAGGATGCACTTATTCAAGGCTTCAAGTGAATATTACATCATCAACATGAAAATCATGGTTTTCACAACCATAACATAGCAATAATTGTAAAAAACATCCTCATGGATGTAATGTGTGTGTGTGTGTGTGTGTGTGTGTGTGTGTGTGTGTGTGTGTGTGTGTGTGTGTGTGTGTGTGTGTGTGTGTGTGTGTGTGTGTGTGTGTGTGTGTGTGTGTGTGTGTGTGTGTGTGTGTGTGTGTGTGTGTGTGTGTGTGTGTGTGTGTGTGTGTGTGTGTCTACACACATATCCATGAGTATCATGACATCTCCATGGATTCCAAAACTTAATCCAAAAACCAAATAACCATCACCTAGTCATGAACCATAACAAGAGGCATCATAGCCTCCTTATGGGATTAATACATACCCATCGATCAATAACCACATCATGGGAACAAAATACATAACTAAAAACTTAATAGATTATATCCCTTTGAGTGACAAAATGAAAAATCCTTCACTCAACTTGAAGGGTTAAATGCATATAGAAAATCAAGCGAAAATTCAACTAAATATGAATACAATTTCAACTTACTATTATAACACATAATACATGTTCACTTTTGGGATACCATGGTTAATTTTCAACCAACCATAACTAAGTTTCCAACCTAAAACCCAATCTAGAAATAGCTTGTAAGTTTATCACTTAGAATAAAACAATGTTCCCAAGCATTAATCACATTACTTAGGAATTCTTTACTTACTACAACCTAATAGGTGTAGTAACACACACAATCCAAGAAATAAATTAAATTTTTTTACCACGATCATCAATAATTATAGATAGATAACCCATAGTATGTCCATGATGAGTGATAAAAAAATAAGCAAGAGAAGCAAGGAATAGCCCTTGAGGTTCCCACCAAAACATATAGAATATAACAATGCCTTCCAAGGTTATTTATGGTTCAGATCTCTATCTTGGCATAATCAGTCAATTAAATGATATACACATACACAATTATGAAAAAAAGAGTTACATACATGCAACATTTGACCATACTCTTGCCAAAGTTTACCATCATAGATCCTAAAAAAGGGCAATGTTTTTATGATAGCATTGCTCAACCATGAAAAAATCAAACCCATGGAGACATTCTTACTGCATTTATAACCATATAACTTACAAGGTATGCAAGTTTATTAATTCTATCATCATTTAACTCTTGTAATAACTCTCCATTAGATAATTGATTATCTGACCAATAAATTTCAGCAATCATACCCATGGGCTAGTGATGGTTATCACCACCACCCATGCTTTACGGCTCCACAAAGGATCGAGACATTCTTATGATGAGAGGAAAATGCAAGATCAACTAATTCACCCATGTAGACTAATTCCCCTTACCCAATCCAACCCTTTAGGTTATATTCAAACCCTTGGTAAGGTCATAATGTTCCAATCATGTAGTTAAAGGTTGACCATACAACCCATCAAAAGATATTGGGGACTATTCCCCTTTACTTTAAGAGTGAAGCCTTTACCACCTATCTCTTATTGACCCACCCATACAATTCAATGGTCAATAAGTGAGGCTTTCCTAAAATCAATAAAAAATGGGTAGGGTTAACACAACCAAGTCCAAGGTAGAGAGTAATAGTCATAATTAGAAATCAAACTTCCATTATCCTAGTGTCATATAAATGATATTAGGTAATACATAATGGCTACCACCCATTTAGGTTAATACACTCATGTGTGTATATACATCTTGCATCAGTGGCATCAATAGCTTTTACACCCATATAAGTAGGTGGTGGAAAGCTCTTAAGCTTGTTGATGCCTAGTCAACCACAAGAAACACCCTCACATAAATTCTAGAGCATGTGCATAACCTATCTTAGATTGGGCATAACATTAGGAAACATTTTTTACATTACTCAGCACAAGTTCTTGTGTTACCAACCATGCCTTGAACAACTTCACATGTTATTATGGCTCTAAAGAGGCTTCTCCCCAATTTTTAGGTCACCCGAGCCTCAAATTTGCTCAACAAAAGCATAATCTAACCTAACTCTATTCTTAAATTGTAATTCATAGGATGATCTATTCAAGCATATTACCATTTGCAATCCTCACTTGAAGTAGCAACTAGTAAACACCAAATAGTAAATACAACTTAACTTAGTGGAAAAATTAATTTACATTTATGTTAACTTATTATAAGAGAGAGAAATTAAACATTATCTTCCAAAATACTCAAAGCACAAACTCTAATACCATATGAAACAATGCCTAATTTTTTTTCAAGAATTGTTAACATAGTACATGATGGAACCTCATGTAGAACCCATTATGACACTCTACCATGCATGATGCATCAATACAATTCTACACCAAAAGAGTAGGCAACCCATAACTAATTGGGTTAATGAGATGATTGTGTCATGATAACCATCACTAGAGGATTTCATCAAGAAAAGGATTGCCTAAAGTGTGAAACACTATTCGAGGGGTGTTAGCATACTGGCCCACACTAATAAACTTTGAACTATAGAAGGCAATATGTTTCCCCCTTGAACCACCTCGAGATCTTCATCCTAATATAAGCATTTGATAACCCTATACAGTTATGATTTGGCAACTCACTAGGAAATAAGCTCTACCTAGGTTCATAGATACCCTTAACATAGATGATGACACATAGAAGATAAAACATATTAGTAATAACTAATCTAGGTAAAAAATAGATAACACAATAGGTAAAATGGGTCTGAAATAGCAGTACCAAGGTATGAACAATGAAATATTTGGCCTCACCAACCTTAAAACACTCAAGGGTCTACAATAAGTTACATAACTCCATCACCAAGGTGACCCAACATAGACTGATGAACATAGAACCTTGTAACTGAGGACAAGTTTAGGTATCTACCCATAAAACCATGTGCTAATACTTAAATATTTACCAAAAGTACCTAGAGTGTTTAATAAAACTTCTAATTTTAAAATTCTTAATAACTCAATGCATGAGTTTCAAGTTATGATAATCCTCTTATCCTTGATGGAACATAGGCAAAACAAGTGGATTGTTTCCTAATATTTATAATGTTTGGTGGTTGGGAGCCACTATGGCCATATAGAATATCTATAAAAAATATGAAGTATTTATTCTAAGAATAATTAACTATGATCAATATCTAATCTAAGGACTAATCTAAGATGGATATTTATAATGACAATTAAACTGAGGTGATCAGGTCAAAAGAGAAGTAAAATGAATGGTATGGAAGAAATAAATATTATTGATCTTCATTCCGAACATCATGACAAAGTTCAAATATCATCTAGAAATTCACATAGCTAATGTGCGACATGAAACATCATAAGCTCAAATCCCATAACACATTAGAAAAATCCTAAGGAAGGTGGAAATAATGAAAATAAGAACCAAGTTCACTTTAAAGATTTAGCTCTAAAAGAAAACAACATTAGCCCAAATGCAAGAAGAGTAAGAAAACAAAACAAACTCAAGAAATTTTAATCAACCTAGCATTGACACAAGTTAACAATTATATAATCAAATGTACACACCAAGAATTCATAACAACCATTCAAATATGGAAATAATAACAAGTGAGAGATAAGCCATGGTAACAATGAACACAAATGAATACTAGATAATCTTTGAAGAATTCCTTGCTTATATTAATTACTCCAAGCTTACAAAGTAATTTAGATCTAAGAACTCTCCTCCTTTTTAACAAATGATAATTTTCCTTTTATAGGATGCAAGGAAGCATGTCAATCAGTCTTATCCAATTATATTTGTATAAGTTTATAGGACATGTGTCCTTTCTATTAATTTTTAGAACAAATGACTTTTTAGATACTTATAGACCAAGTGCTTTACAAGATACACATGTCTAAAAGAATATTACTTTTTGAAAATATTATACCTATTAAGCTATAAAATAATATTCCTAATCTAATTAACCTTGGGACCCTATGGTTGATGGAGTCTCCTATTGTAGTCTTTTGTCTTTCTAATAGTATCTTCATCCTATAATGTTTCTTCTCAAGTTTTCAAATTGGTTTCATGAAGAGATCTTTCATTGATCTACTAAGTCCTTGTGGTCTTGATTCACTCTATCTAATGCTTTTGACTACACTAATTATCTCCCTTATATTTATATCATCTCCATCATCCTATCAAGGTCAAAGATACTCTTGCCTAAGCTTTGGTGCCTTAACCTTTACAAAAAATAGGAGGCTCTTTGCTTAACCTTATCATCTATATTTAAACCAACTAGATAGAGTGTAGTAGGTCTTTAACTAAGTTTCTCAAGGCCATTGGAGTTGTCCTCCATTTCTCAGGATTAATTTTACTAATCCTTGTATTTCTAATCTTTTCTTAGTGTTCAAGAGCTTCTTGTCATATTCAAGGGGACCTTATAATCTCTTATGCCATATTTTTGACCCCATCTATCAATAACTCAATGGCTATGAGTTATATCAAATTTCTCACTAGTGGACTTTTGATCAGCTTCTAGATCAAATTATTATTACACAAGTGGTAATCCAGATCTGATTAGCTCAATCCTAGTGAGCACATGGTCATATTAGGGTCTCCATACTTGCTATGACTTCTTTATCATTTACGTAAGTTCATAGGGAGATTTAATGGTGACATTTATGAGCTTTGATTACAAGTTCTAGGCTTAAAATGTGTTTCATTCATACCTTTGCATCCTTAGTCCACAAAACCTTCATTTTGTCACTTTCTGCTTATTTTTCACCTTCATGGCATTTTGCTCATCAATACTCAAAAACAAAATGACCATCACTTTTTAAAATTATTCCCTTTATCTTGCATTGTTTGATCCTTTTGTATGAATCAATGTGAACCAAGATATTTAGACTATTTAGATCTAGCCAGCTATCTTAAAATTGGCATCCCCATGATTATCATTTAACAGCCACATGAAAATCATTAACAAGCATGCGGTCATCAATTTTAAACATGTCAAGGGGTATCTTTGCTATATTAAATTTGATGTCCACATGACTATAATTTGATGTCTACATGGATGATATTTACGAGTGTATGAACATAAATTTTAAACATGTCCATGTGGATCTTTGATAAGCTTTTAACTTATAATTTTATGGTTGACTTTGCACTCTATTAGTTCTACCAAGAAATGTCTTTTATCCACATGACAGTCCCACATGCCTTTAGATATTTATTTAAATGTCTTACATCATATTTCTCTATTAGATTGTGTCCATTTGAGTGAATGTGAGAGGTTGATCCTACATATATGTAAAAGGTTGAAGTCAGGCTTGGTAATAAAGTTTATGGACTATGATTTTGATTTCCTGTTAATAAACACAAATTGTAACCTTAGGCTAGGAGAATTTAAACTAATTTCTGAGACATAACAAAGGGGGCCCCATGAATAATATAAGTACCTAGCATAAAGACTCTAGCCTAAGGTCTTAGTTGTATTATAAAATATGATTATGACCTAAGTTTAGAGTATCTAAAAAGGGCCCCAACATTAATAAGTCTCATGAAATATAATTGATCTAGCATATGAGTTTTAGCCTAAGGTTTGGTTGTGTTGAAAAACACAACCAAACCTTAGGATAAGAATTAAACTAAGTCCATGGTATGATTAATTTTCTCCCACTTAAATTTAAAGAAAAATCTCTCACCAAATTTAAATTTGAATTAAGAGGTCCAGATAAAACATTAGGCTAGGGTTTTAATAATTCAAACATAAATTTAATTAATCAATTATAGACCAAGGTTAGAAAAATATCAATTTAATATTGAAGCACAAAACCCTAAGTATGTTCATTCCCAAATGGGCTCCATTAAACCTACAACTTGAAACATAGATATCAAATGTTAGCACTTTGGATAAAATTAAAGTAAAACCATGAATAAAGAAGTCAGCTAGACCATGGTGTGGATGATATTCAAAATAAAAAATAATTTGCAATCATGCTAATGACACTTTGATCAAGTGAATCTTCAATTTCAAGGTACAATTTTTCATAATTTAATACATGGGTTCCCATTTTTTAGAAATGAGGTTATGTTGACCTCAACACCTTGATGCCACAATTCATAACTTAGGGGTTATGACACCCACACACCATCATTTCATGAATGCCATCCCACCACATAAGGTCCAACAGATGGAGAACTATAAACATGGCATGAAACATTCCAAATTCCTAAATGCTAACATAAATGTTATACATCCAACTAGCCATAGTGCTTATGCATAAAAATGTCATGGCATACTTAATAGACCCATTAAGAAAGCATGATCACATCCATGAGAATTATTACTTGGTACCAAATGGTCACCGGCTAGTAAAGTATACCCGCATAAAATGTGTTATCTAATCAAAATTATTTTAATGGATTTTCAACCATAGAGTCCTCTCACCATCAATTCATTCCAAATCCATAACTTAAGGACTAAGAATGATTTAATCAAAAGAGAAATGGCTTATTGGGATGATAATATCTAAAATTAAGCTGATTACTATGTCAAAAATTAGACTAGCCATGGTTATAAAAATGAATGACTAGTTACTATAAAAGTGTTGTCTATATATGACCAACCAAGCATGCCAAGAGAAATGTGCCAAAATAGAATACAATGAGAAATAAAGCATCAATTACCATTCAAAAAAATTTATTATGGTTTATTTCTTCTAATTCCAAGTCAAGAATAGCCCAACTGATGAACCTTCCAGTTAACTATGGTTTAGTGCTTAAATTACCCATATGGCATATTCATGTTTGTTTGTCATGACTGAATTTACTTCATTGAAAGATAATATTTAATTCAATGATTTTGTAGATACTTAAGCTTGAAAAAATGATATTAAAAATAGAATAAACTTGTATTATTATTCCAAATTATCAAGAGTAGTATTATGATTAAAAGGTCATCCATTAGTTGTTCTCACAAGATAGTGCAAAAATATAAGTTACTAAAATTAGCATCATGGAACACGTTTCCATAAGACCATAGTATAGTGAGTTTGCAATAAGAGATTTCAGAACCTAAAAATATGATAAGGCCTTAATAATAACATGTGTGAATGTATGTATATAATGAATCTATACACTTAATTTCTTAAGCAATAAGTGTTCTTGAGATTATATTTTCCATTATAGAAATATAGAATGATACAAACACCCCACAGTTATCTAATCAGGAAGTGGATAAATTAATAATATCACACAAATAATTAAATATCTCAAACTGAAAAGTAACATTACACATGTATAATCATTCCATCCATTATTATTAGAGTCTCATAAGATGAACCGAATGGGTAATTCCCCTCAAAATGAGGGAATGTCAAAACTTAAACTTAACCATACTCATTTTTGAATCACTACAACCTAAAAATTATAATTTAACATAATCGATCCTTAAGAAGGATGTTGTTAAAGAGTACACCTAAAACATAAAGAATACAAAGATTAAAATCTTTGACATAAGCTTACAAATACAAGCTTGAAGGCAAATGCATATGGAACCCATTGTGATTTCATACAAGTACAAAGGTTTGAATCTAGAATTCAATGAAATATATGCCAACTACATGATTTATTAATACCATAAGCTCAACCAACAACTAAATCACTCCCACACCTTTCATGGGTTAACAAGGTCAAATATGACCTTCAACAAGTAATTAGTTAAGCAAGGAACCAACCCAACAAAGGAAAAACCAACTAAATGGAAAACTCCTGCACTAAAAGTGGTGTAAACATGTGTCAACATAGAGCTATAAATGTGTTCTTCCTTCTAATAAAAACTTCTAAAAATCAAATTCTATCTTAATAAATCAATCCCCATAAATCAAAAATCAAGCTAATTTAATTTCACATAAAGTGAAGTAAGTAGCACAAAATTCCTTACCACTATAATTAACCTCTTTACAAAAGGTCAATCTAGAGTGAACCGTTACATGAACCTTCAAACAATAAGGTAGTACACATCCAAATAATTCATATGGTACAAGATCAAAATGATATACCAAGCAATAATATAATCTACTACGGCCTAGAGTTCCAAAATCCTATCCAATCATAACTTTACTATTCATTTAACCAAATCATTTCCCATAGGTGAGTGTTATTAATGAATAAAATAAAATAAATGAATACCTATGATAGATCAATACCTCTTTCTAAATTAAAACATTACAAACATTTCCAACCATCATTAAGGAAAAGTAATGTCAAAATAGAATATATGTGTATGAGATTATTATCAGGAGTATTGCCTTTCATTAGGACGACAATTTCTTTCCATATTTTATGCATAAGTTAAAAAATAAATTCAGCATTATCTATTAGCACAAAATAGAGAAAATTTTACTTTCCTTCCCAAAATCAATGTCATTTACCAATTAAACACTGAATCAAATACTTGTACTCTAAACTCTTTATTCCATTTATTGCATACCAGACCATCTAATTCATAAACATAACAATATCAAAAAGTAATAGTTATAATAAAAATACATCATGTATTAAACCACATAATAGGTCATGCATGCATAATGGAATACTCAACCCAAGTAAGCAAATATTAAAGAAAAATTTCACAAATTTTTAGCTAAATCCAAATCTATGTTATATAAGAATAAATATAGCTCCAAAATTACTATCAAAGTATCTCCATTTCACCATAAGTGGCAACCTAGACCAATATAATCACAATTCAATAGAAGGTGTCATGCCCAAAATTCATATTTTGTTAAACTCTATAGCCATGTTTAACTAGGTAAGCAAAGTGGTTTGAGTGTATTCTTTTTTAGGTGTTTTTAATGCCCGAAAAATGTCAAGAGACGGGTTGTTTTAGTCATATAAAATGTTAAATTTCATAGCTTAAGTTTGGGGTTATGACACCCAATCCATAGGTCCATCTTGCATGCTCTCATGGCCCTTCTAGGCATATTTTCATTTATTCCCAATCATCTGTAGGATTTTGAGACCTCATTCTAGCTTAGCGAGGACCCTTTTTCCATGCATTGGACCCTAGGGTGTCCCCTTTCCAGTGCTCTTGTCCAATCACATTTCAAGCCTAGGTGACCATTTTTCCCTGATTCCTCTTCCTCATTATGTCAACCTAACATGAATGCATCTAACCCATGACCAATAGATCTCTATAAAATCCCATTAAATGTGTATTTATAAGGGTTAGCAATTATTTTCAAAAGCAAATAATAATAAAATCAAGACTACTAAGTAAATTTTCCTTATTCTTTGTATACAGCCAACCAATACAACTAAAAGCTCATTTAAAGCCTCACACCAATCCCAAGCCACATCAAACACACACAATTTAGCATTTTTGTATATTTATTACATGATTGCAAAAAGCACATCAAGTGAGAAAACTACATATGGCTTGATCCCTCTTAAAAATATTGGTATAGGCAGTGTGTCCATACAAGAGGTGTGGATACACATTCAGTACATCTTACACACACTAACCACCCCTCCTCCAAGTTTTCATTGAAGTTAAAGCACAAGGAAGATCTAAGGTTGGAGATTAAATCATCTCTATAAGGACCTTCATCAATAGTCAAGACTTGAAATTTCATAAACAGACTAATATAGGGACAGTTAACAAAACCCAAAAATATCAAATCTCTATGACCAATTTGGATAATAGCAATAGGACCTAGACTATAACACCAAACCCTAAATTGTCCTATTTTTATTGCTCCTATCATTTCATTAAATGAAAGCCAAATCCTGATTTGTGACAATGTCCCAATCTTGCACAACCAGTGTCAAATTTTATCTCAGTCATCTCAGTCTAGTTTAAGCTAAGTTATATTTCTCTCATTTATTACTATTTTTAGAAAGGTTTAAATTATAATTAAATTATACAAATTAGTGGCTTAGTGATTACAATATTATTTATTGATTTAATTAGCTCAAACCCTTAACTAAATTAGGATCAAGACTTAGATAGTCCCAAAACTATTAAATAATTTGGTGAACCCAACTTACTTTGTTTACGCATAAAAACCCTAGAAATTCTAGGTTAAATTCCTTCCTAATTTTTACAATATTTTTCTAATTTTTTTCGTGTATATTTAAATAAAAAATTAAATTTAATTTTTAAAAATTCCATAGTAATTAAAAAAAAACTTCCAAACCCAAGTTGCATACACTAGGTCCTTTCAAATCAAGAATTTTACACTAATTTTTTTATTTTTGATTTGCATATTTAAATAAAAAATTAACAATATAATTTTTAAAATTCCATAGTAATTTCAAAAAATTATTTTTTCTTCAAACCCTAGTTGCATACAGTAGATCCTTTCAAATCAAGAATTTTCCAATAATTTTCTAATTTTTTTACATCATATTTAAATCATAAATTCAATTTAATTTTTAAAATTCCATAGCTATTTTAACAATATCAATTTTCAAAATCCTGGCTATATGTACTAGTTCCCATTACTTTTGAGGTATCACCTTACATGTTTGTGAGCTTCATATATTGTTTAAACACTTTCCAGTTTGTTATTTTTAGGACATTACATCTCTTATATCCATTACTTTCCTTCTATAGCACCTTTCTTATTCAAAATTATTACAAAAAAATCAATCAATTTTCAAATTGTTTTCCTACCTTAATAATGTCCCAATACACTGGTTTTGACGAAATTGATAAGAGGGAACTCTAAGACCTTGTAAATAAACACCCTGACATGCAATATGACATGCTTAAAATACTACAAGAGGAACAACAAAAAGTGAACAATGGTGAATCTTCTCAAAGCATAGAGAAACCAATTACAAATGACACTATGGGGGCAACTATGTGTCAACAACCCCCTATAGCAGCCCAACCTTCCTATGAGGCACCACTAGTTATAACTAGTAAATCTTTGTCTCTTGATGTGGTCACCCTTGTGCAAGAGATAAAATATCTTCAATCCAAGGTGATACATCTTGACCAAGGTACATCTAGACCTACACAGACCTTGGAATCTTTTGCTTTACTTAATGCACCATTGGCATGTCATATTGCTTCTACACACTTGCCATAAGGTTTTATTCAACCCAATATCACTCTATATGATGTTAAGTGTGATATAGAGACACACTTGAGAGATTTTCATGTAGCATGCTTGGACTATGTGCCAAATGATTGGCTACTAACCAAGTTATTTCCATAGAGTTTAAATGATTATTCTTTACAATGGTTTTATAGTCTATCAAATTAGTTAGTCAACACATTCAATCCTTTAGTAGACATGTTCCTATCTCATTTAAGAACTAACATTGGTGATAAGGTTTCCTATGCCTAAGTTGCACAATAGAAACAAAGGTCAAGTGAGCATGTCACAGATTATGTTCTTTGATATAAGACTATATTGGCTAAAATGGCTATCCATATGGCTGATCAATAGTTATAAGATCTCTTCAAATAGAGTCTTCTATTAGCCTTGCATGAATCAATAATGTTCAAAAGGTTCTCCTCCTTCACTGAGTTATGTCATACACTAAAGGAAAGGGAAGTCAAACTAATCTCAATGGGAAAAATCAAGTACACAAGCATATCATAAACAATAAAAAAGAGTAACAGTAAAGTCCCATATAAATTAAAGGTCAATGATAACAAGAATTAGAATCAACCTAAAGTCAATGCAGCTTCAAACCCCCTCAGCAAGTGGTTTTATCTAGAACTCCTCAATGAACTTTTTCCAATCTACCAGTATCTCCAATTAGACTTTTACAATATTTATTCGAATGTAATATCATATCTCTCCCTCTTATTTGATAAGTTGATCCAATAAAGCCTCTTTCACAAGGATATAGTTAGAATGTATTTTGAAATTTTCATAGGGTACCACACCACACAATAAATAAATGCATCAGTTTGAAACATAAGATACAAGACTTGAAAGATGTCAATGTTATTGATCTTGGCACTTCTATTAAGCCTCCTCAGGCAAAGCAAACATAAGATAAAGTTTTAAAAATCTTCTCAGATCCTTTCCCACTGATGGGGAATCCAGAACAACACAGCTGTTCTGATCCCACTTGTTAGGATCTTGCTCCTCAAAAAGAGCACAATATGATTACCACATACAAGCAATTAAATATGCTGAAATATCTAGAAGTACAAGTAATTAGAATTCACAAATAACACAAAATATGAGAGACAATACACTATCTTGTATTAATACTCATTTAGAAAAGAATACAATAAAGAAGATGCCACTTCTTCTCCCACCTCTCAGAGGCTTCCCACACCTCAAGTGTACAGTAATTATTCTTCAAGAGTTCACTCTCCTACCAAAAATGGTCCCAACACAAAACTCACACATAGAATTGGTGTTCACCTCTCCAACCAGTCAGTAATAACCTTGCCAGTACCAAGCACTCTAAAGTACTTCAAGTAGATCTCCCATGTACCTAAAACCTGCAATTCAACAGACTTTACTTACACATGTAGATCTCCTATGAGCTTGCAACAACCTGCAACTCAATGATCTTACAATGGAAGGATCTTCCTTGCCTTCCTTTTTAGCTCATAATTACAATACATGCCAATGGGTCTATAAATAGATCCCAGACTTAAACAATAACTTAGACTCTTAATTTACTAATAATAGACATGCAGCTCAAGACTCAAAATAGTCTTTACATGCAAACAATCAGTTCAACAAACTAACTGTTCGTGTAATGAATAGTTATGGAACACACAGGTGATCGACGTCAGTCCCTATCTGAATGGAGGTGACCAATGTCGGCTGACTTCCTACCAATGTCGATTGCCTTCTACACTGAATCTGACCGATGTTGGTCCCACTGCTGATGCCAGTATCCCTAAAACTCAGCAACCTCCTCCATGTCTGCATCAAGTTGAAGCTTTTAGCTCCACAACCTAACAATCTCCCACTTAGAGATAAATAGTTGCAACTATACCTATACCTGTACATCATCTAGTTTATTTCCTGGTATTGTATCCCTCTTCAAGATCACCCTTGAAGACCAACCACCACAAAACCTGTGGTGCACCTCCTATCATCTAAATCACCTACCACATCTGCATCTACAAACCCATGTAAAAAATAACTTAACCCTGCATAGCATGTGCACCTACTGCTAGTCCCTCTCAAATACTTGAGAATCCACTGAACTACCCTCTAGTGCTTCTTTCCCAGATTGGCTCCAAACTTTCTGACAGCTCCCACTAATTGGCAAAACTCAGGTTTAGTACACATGTACTTAACCTCATTATGTGAATCAAGACACTGTTCATATAACTGTCCAACCATCGGCATGCTAACCAGTCTCACACAATCATCCCAAAACAAAGTCAACCTGTGACCTTCCATGTCCATAGAACACACTCATGCCAAAGAATCTTACTGCTCCCAGATTCCTCACAACATACTTCTGATCTAGCTTTACCTTTAGTTTAGTAACTCCCTGTAAGTGTAACCCTGCAACAAGCACACAATACAATAATAGGATAATGTAGCTAATATTATCCAACCTGGTAAAGAGAAACACAATGGTTAAACCTCCATTGTCCTGCAGCATATTCAAGACCATATACCTAGGCCTACCATCTCACGTGTCCATTCCCACTCTTCTTTATCTTAAACATCCATTCATCTCTCAGTGCTTCCTTCTAGATGGTAACTCCACCCAAAACTCCCATTTGGTTCTTCTCTAAGGAATCACATTCCTCATCCATGCCAAGCTCCCACTGTTTCCTAGATCTACCTGCTCTGCTTCTTTAACAACTTCCTAGTTCTTTACCATCAATGAGCAACAAGTAGTGTAAAGAAGGGAAATGATGAATTGAGGCTTACTTACCCTTTTAGTCCTCTATATGGGTGCTTGAGACTCCTTGACAACTTGTTGTCTGCCCAAAATTTGTCTCAGTGACCGATGCCAGTCACATCTCAGTCTGCACCTGACTGACGTCAGTTTCATGTGACTGCCTCACTACCAACGTGGGTTCCCCCTAGCCGATGCTGGTGTTTATCTATCTTGAGTCACTGATGTCAGTCTGCACATAACCGACATCGGTCCCTGTCTAGATGCTGACGTTGATTTTCTAACTGATGTCGATCTCTATGTTTTTCTTGTGAGAAATGACTTCTACCCATGAGCTCATTTTGGATCAAACCCTTGTCCAAATCACCCTTGATCTACTCAAAATTCTTCAGCCCCTTTGACTGATCTTTGTCTATCATCTTCTACTTGAAAACCAAGGCTTTCCTGCTCTTGTCACAAACATTGGATTCCTCAAGAAACGTCATTTTCTTCTTCTGCATACAGAAATCTCGATTCATGCTTTTCAAATCTGAAAGCATACCCTTTGAATCAAGAACATGCATATCTTTTTTATTCATGTGACCAAGCCTATTAAGCCACATCTTTGAATCTACAGCTGAAGTAGATAACCCAAAAAGAGAATCAGTAATACAAGTAGATAGATAAAGCGTACCTACTTTCTTACCTCTTGCTACAACAAGTGCACCCTTGGTAACCTTCCAAGAGTCCACTATGAGAGTTACTGTGCAACCCTCATCACCTAAACTTCTTACAGAAATCAAATTTTGCTCCAAAACTGGGACATGCATGACCTGATTCAACACCCATGTGTTACTTGTATGCAATTTCAGCTTCACTTTCCCTTTGCCAACCATCTGACAAGGCTTACCATCCCCTAAACAAATTTCTCCAAAGTCTCCCTGGACATACTCATGAAAAATTCCCTATTTGGGGATGCATAAAAAGAGGCACCAAAATCTAAAACCCAATATTCTACTTTATCCAAGGAACATAACAGAGCATCCTGTGCAACAAAATCTGCAACATCTGCTTCTTCTTCATGTCCTTCATGCTGATATTCAACCGACCTAAAATCTCTCTTTAAGTGCCCTTGCTTTCCACATTTCCAGCAGGTTATTCTGCCATACCTTAACTTAGATCTCCTGCCTATCTTGGACCTTGATCTCCCATGCTCTATCTTCTCTCTTTGCCTTCCCTTGCCTTCAATACTCAAAGCATTCCCTGATGATTCACCTGTGCTTTTCCTGGGAATTTCTTCATTCAAGATTACACTCACAACATCATCCACTTTTAAGATTTTTGAAGCAGATGCAGTATTACTAACTACCATTACCAAATTCTCCCAACTTTTAGGTAATGAGCATAAGATTAAGAGAGCCTTAATTTCATCATCAAAAACAATATTGAATAAATTTAACTGGTTTACGAAACCATGGAAATCACTAAGATGACTATGAATAGATCCACCTTCCAACATTTGCAAATTAAATAATTGCTTCATAAGAAATACCTTATTTGAAGCTAAGGGTTTTTCATATAAATTTGCCAAAGATTCCATCAACTCTACCATTGTCTTAACCTGTGATAATTTGGAAATCACAAACGATGCAAGACTCAACCTTATAGATCCCAGAGCCTTCTGATCAAGAACCTCCCATTCTTCATCCTTCATATCCTGGGGCTTGCAATCAACCCCACCCAACAATAAGTACAAATCTTTCTGATATAGATAATCTTCAATTTGCATCCTCCATAATTGATAGTTCTTGCCATTAAACTTATCCATTCATAGCTTACTTTCTTCTACCATTGCTCTACTCCCACTCAAACAGAAACCCCTATGAGTAACCTGTAATCAACACACACTAACCAGATCTAATACAACCTATTAGTATCCCAACTAAAAGCTTTGATACCAATTGATGGGGAATCCAGAGCAACACACCTATTTTGATCCCACTTGTTAGGATCTTGCTCCTCAGAAAGAGCACAATATTATTACCGCATACAAGTAATTAAACATGCAAAAATATCTAGAAGTACAAGTAACTAGAATTCACAAATAACACAAAATATGAGAGACAATACACTATCTTGTATTAATACTAATTCAAAAAAGAATACAATAAAGAAGATGCCACTTCTTCTCCCACCTCTTAGAGGCTTCCCACACCTCAAGTGTACAGTAATTCTTCTTCAAGAGTTCACTCTCCTACCAAAAATGGTCCCAACACGCAACTCACACACAGAATTGGTGTTCACCTCTCCAACTAGTCAGTAATAACCCTGCCAGTACCAAACACTCTAAAGTACTTCAAGTAGATCTCCCATGAACCTGCAACCTATAATTCCATAGACCTTACTTACACATGTAGATCTCCTATGAGCTTGCAACAACCTGTAACTCAATGATCTTAAAATGGAAGGATCTTCCTTATCTTCCTTTTCAGCTCATAATTACAATACATGCCAATGGGTCTATAAATAGATCCCAGACTTAAACAATAACATAGACTCTTAATTTACTAATAATAGACATGTAGCTCAAGACTCGAAATAGCATTTACATGCAAACAATCAGTTCAACAAACTAATTGTTCATGCAGTGAATAGTTTTGGAACACACAGGCGACCAACATCGGTCCCTATCTGACTGGAGGTGATCGACGTCAGTTGACTTCCTGCTGATGTCGGTTGCCTTCTACACTGAATTTGACCGATGTCAGTCCCACTGCCGATGCCAGTATCCTTGGAACTCAACAACCTCCTCCATGTCTGCAACAAGTTGAAGCTTTTAGCTCCACAACCTGACACCCATAACATTCTAAAGAAGAGATAGGGGATATGTTAGGTGTTCACCATGCATTTCATGCACATCTTACACCAAATACATATAGGGCACCTTCAGTTGAGTCACATCCTTTGAGTAACATGATTGGTGTGTATAATTTTAGAGTTTTAGATAGACCTTTGATCTCCTTCTTAGAGTAGGAAATCATTGAGGATGATTTGGATTTTCATGCACTCATTATTAGAGCTTACATTCATAATCATACTATTCATAGTGTTCTTATAGATAATGGATCTAGTGTGAACATGTGTACTATGAAATTACTGTAGCATTTGGGGTATTTAGAGTAGGATATTACCTTGATAGACATAATTATCACTGGATTCAATGGGCACACATAGAGTTCATTAGGTGATATTGCACTTCCTCTATAGGTTGGTCTCACATATGTGGCCACACCATTTACTATTTTTCTTAGTGCAGGAGTTTTCAATATGTTACTTAGTTGACCATGGATTTAGAAACTTCAAGCAATACCTTATATAATTTATATGTGCATGAAATTCATTCATGTTAATTAGGTTGTTATAGTTGGTGGAGTTCCATATGAGTTACCACTCCCCACTTCAAAGCCATCTACTATTTTATAATCACCCGTTTCAGTTCCACTACCAGTTTCAGTTCCACCACTAGTTTCAATTTCTCTACTAGTTTTAGTTCTTCCTCCAATTCTTATTCAAACATATTCAAGGCCTCCATCACTAGTAAAGAGATTTCATACATTTCCATAGAGGCCTCTTTTAGAGTAACCACAATTTTAGTATTCTAGAGAGTTTCCAACTATAATGTTCACACCTAGGGTAGTAACATTGAAGTCTACTGCCTCTAAACATAGATCACATGTTTAGAAAGCATCTCCTACTACCATATGGGTCCCTAAGATCCTTAAAACTACATCCTTTTATCAGAGTTATAGGGGGACCCCACATGTAGTTTATACTTTAGAGATTTGAAAGCATTTACAATATACATTGCTTTTAGATCCATAGTCTTATCCCTTCCATTATGATTCATGATCATGCATGATCCCTCTCCTTGATATAGGACACCATGATAGAGAGTCTCCCATGAGACTCATTGATTAGTTTCATTTTTTCTCAGCCTTGCTTTTACATAAATTCTTTTTCTTTACTTATACATAGTTTTTTAGTTTTTCCTATACATAGTCTTTTTAAGATTCATTGTACATAGCTTATATAAAAATTCCAAATATAATACAAATTTTAAAAATAAAAAAAACCTTCAAATATTCAAAAACATAAAAATATTTCAATTACATGAATCATATATTCTTTACATTTCTACTATAATGCTAGACTTACATTTGTTGTTTTATGCTATTGTTTATTGATTTATATACATTACCATGCTTCAATTTATCTTCTTTGAGTGTGTGTAGTGACATCCAAGTCCTTGATTACTTCACTCTACCCATTGAGGGGGCATCTTAATTCTACATTCAAGACATACACCGATATATCTACCCCCTGAGGGCATCTTCTACATGACTACACCATTTAGATTATGTCATTATTACACCACACACACTAGTTATCATGTTGATATATATTGCTTACTAGATTACATAGATTACTCTATCAACATTCACTAGTATATAAAACTTATGTATTTATTATCATATATCTAGTCTTGTACTCCATATCTTTCATAATTCACTTCTTGATTTGATTAGTTATATTTGATTAGATTTCTAGTATTACATACCTTCATTTTTTACTTTGCATAGCTAGATGTGATTACATTTATCAGTTCCTATTATGTCTCATATATGTGCCTTAGGACATTTTCCAATGTCTTTTGCCTCTATTCTTCTATGTGCCTTAGGACATTTGCCAATGTCCTTTACTTGTACTCTTCTCTGTGATTTTGGCTTTCATGCCAAACTTGCTTGTTTTTAATTGTCTATGTATGTGGCATTTGAACATGCCTTGTATGTTTACTTTTCATTTTGAGTGACATGTACTCATGTACCTTATTTTCTTGGACCCTTGGCCACTATTTTATACTTCTTACTTCTTGCCTTATATGTTTATTGATTGTTTATTTCTCATTGTCTGCAATACCATGATCTACATCATGCATTCTCTTGCTTTCTTGGATTCCATGATGGACATCATGATCCATCTCTCCATGAAAACTAACAACTAACAACTAAAAATAACATTTCTAATTTAAATTATATATATTGCACATATTATTACATTGTTATATCTATCTAGGCATATCCCTATTTGATCTAACATTCTCCAATACAAACCATGCTATATCTTGAGATATCTTGTCAATTATCATTTGTTATATCATGTATTTCAAAACATAACACACTTACAGGGCTCTTTCTTCTAAGAGAAATGATTTTAGGGTCTTCATTCCTACCCTTAAAATAGGGGACAATAAATAGTGGTTTCATTACAGAGATTAGAGCTCTTACCAGTGAAAAAATTAGTTTCTAGAACACTCTAAACAACAATTAGAGATAAAACTAGGAATAATAGACCAAAAAAATAGTGATGATTATAGAATAGTCTTCAATTTCAGTAATGGACAATACTACCAAACATGGATAATATTACTAAACACTAGGGTCTCCTATTTTTGATTCTCCTATCCAAATAGAAAAAAAATGTAATTTTTATAGAAATAGGTAGAAAGGTAATCTTAGCTATAGTTTTACACATAAATACTAGGTCAAATTCAGTATTTTTAGTACAATTTTCTTAGAGAATCCAGATATAAGGGGCATCATTCACGACATGATGGCTCTCACTTCTAGTTTTAGATTAGACAGTTGGTATAACTTCGAGATTAAAATCCATGTTAGATACACTAGTGATTGGGGGTAATGTGCATGGCACATTAGTCTTCTTTTCTTTCCAAGTTTAGTATATTACCTAGGCATTCTCAATAGTTACATGTCTTATTCCATCTACAAATGGTTGGCATCATTTCAAAGTGGCTTTCATATAATCCTAACCTCTATATTTCTAAGTGGCTTCTATATAATATTATTGCCTAGTTTTGGAGTGGCTTTCAAACAAGCCTAATCTCCACCTTTTCTAAATTGGCCAAGATTGGCCTAGCTTCTAGTACACATTCAACTATCCACATCACATTGTTAGATTATAGAGCATTCATAAGATTCAAGAGCTACCTTATATGACATGCATACATACTGGTATCAATTTATAGCTTCACTTTAAGAGGCAATGATGGATCCAAAAGACTAACTAACCTTTGTATTATTAAGCCACCTACTCAAGGGGATTAGAGACATAGTCCAAACATTTATTAGCACATGCATGATCACCTAGATTCACTTAGTGGGTGATGATGAAGCCAAAGGGCCAGCTTTTACATTCTTGAGTCACTCTCAAGGAATTAAACACTTAACTCTGTTCATGATATTACTTCTAGTACATCATATATCTAGCATATCCAACATCATCCAGCATTACTCATCATCATAAAAGGTTTTGTATTAATTTGTGTACTTGATGAGGTATATCTATTCCTTTCTCTTCCTATCTCTCTTACCTAGATTTATACATTATTATTTTAGATATAATGTATCTAGTAAGAATTGATCTACTCTATGTTTTCTCTTGTAGATTTATACTTCACAATTTGCTCTCTCTATGCACACCCAACACCACATAGATTCATGTGATTCACCCTTGCAGGTAAGTTTATGTACACTTTCTATTTTTCCTTTATCTTAGTATTTCACTTTCCTACATCACTAAAATAGATGGGGAGAAAATGTAGTCATATAAAATGTTAAATTTTATTTCTTGAGTGTGGGTTTATGACACCCAATCTATAGGTCCATCTTGAATTATCTCATGAACCTTCTAGGTATCTTTTCACTAATTCCCAGTCATCTATAGGCTTTCAAGACCTCATTCTAGCTTAGCTAGGACCCTTTTTCCAGGCTTATTCCATATTCCTAGGTCCCATACCCTTAAGACAATAATTCCCAAGTTGGACTATAGTCTTGGACCATAGGTTGTCTTATTTATAGTGCTCTTGTCCAATCACATTTTGAGTGAAAGTGACAATTTTTTCTTGATTCCTCTTCCTCATTATGTCAGCCTAGCACAAATGCATCTAACCCATGACCAATATATCTATATAAAATCCCATTCAAATTTCATTTAGAAGGGTTAAAAATTATTTTCAAAAGCAAGCAAGAATACAAACAAGCCCATTAGGTAAATTTTCCCTATTATCTATATATAGCCAACCAATATAGCCACAAGATCATTCAAACCCTCACACTAGTCCCTAACCACCTCAAGCACACCTAGTTTAGCATTTTTCATCTTCATTATAGTATTTTACAAATCACATCAAGTGGGAGAACTATATATGACTTGATCCCTCTTTGGAGTATTGGTATGTAAGTAGCATACCCAAACAAGGGGTGTGGATATATGTTTAGTGCATCTTACACACACTAACCCACCTCCTTTTACAAGAATTCATTCAAGTTAAAACACAAGGAATATCTAGGGTTGGATATTAATCATAGGATCTTCATCAACATTCAAGACTTGAAATTTCATAGGTGGAATAATGTAGGGATAATGGACAAAACCTAAAAACTTAGATCTCTATGATTAGATTGGACAATAGTGGTAGGACCTAGACTATAGCACTAGACCTTGAAGTGTCCTAATTTTGACACTCCTATACTTTCATTAAATGAAAGATAGATCATGATTTGTGATAGTGTCCTAGTCCTACATAACTAGCATCATATTCTATCTTAGTCATCTCAATCTAATTTAAGCTAAGTTATATTTTTCTTCATTTATTATTATTTTTAGAAAGGTTAAAATTACAATTATATTATACAAATTAGTGGCTTAGTTATTAAAATATTATTTACTAATTTAATTTGTTTATACCCTTAACTAAAGTAGGAATAAGAGTCTAATATTCCTATAGCTATTAAATCAGTTGTACACACATTTTTTTATGTAATAATAGGATTTTTAGATTTAGGACAATGATCAATAGATATATGGAAATTGTCATAATTGGTAAAAATAGAAATACATATAAATTTCATATCCCACCTTTCAAAAAATAAAATAGATTATAACAATAATTTATGAAATCATGTGAAACTAATTCCATAGGCAGCCATTAAATCAAGGAGAAACTAGGTATAAAACAAGAATATACCTATTCTTTATAAAAGCATAACTAAATAATAAATTACACATACAAACCATATGCACACCTGGTCATGTCATATAATTGGGTAAGAATGACAAAAATCCTCACAAAATAATATACCCAATAGGGTTTTTAGATGACTTGAAAATTACTTAAAACAAAATTTAAAATGTAGAAATTAAACCTAGAAGGAATATAACACATACCTAGAGAAATAATTATGTAGGGATTTTAATTTTTGCCTTTCACCCATGGTGTCACCACACAACCAACAACTCTATTATTTATCCCATAGAATCAATCTAATAAAATTTCCCCCCAACTTTCCCCATTTTGGCATCACAAAATGTGGCCTGATACTTCCATTGTATCCACAATCCATTCTCTAGTAGTGGCTAAAAAAATAGAAATCTAAGAACCTTATTATTACCTCTAAAATCCTTCTTTAAGATTGATGAGCTATTTATATTTGGTATTCCTCCAAAACATAATTTAAAAACTGTAAATTAAACCTAGAAGGAATATAAGAACACATGCCTAGAGATATAATTATGCAGGGGTTTAAATTTTTAATTTTCACCCATGGTAGCACCACACAACCAATAAATCTATTCTTTATCACATGGCATCAATTTAATAAATCCCCCCCCCCCCCCAAACTCACCCCGTCCTAGCATCAAAAAATATGTACTACAACTTCCATTTTCTCCACAATCCATTCTCTAGTGGTGGCTAAAAAAATATAGATCTAAGAACCTTATTTTTTCCTCTAAAACCCTTCTCTAAGATTAATGGCCTATGTAGATTTGGTGCCCCCTAATCTTCCTCTTCATTTTACCTTCAAACCCCAACACCATTCTCCTCCAACAGTCAATGACTTTACACAAGGAAATAAAATAAATAAAATAAAAAGATAACCCAACCTATTAACCCTAACACCACTCTCTATGATAATTTTAATTTGTTAAACAAGTCCATGGCTTGAAGGCTATGCTCAATATTTGATTTTGCATTAAAGGAAGCATAATTTACTTAAAATATTATATTTATTTCCAATACTCGAGTGAAAGGAAAGCTCCAATAGGATCGGCAGTTGGGATGGGAAAGGTATAAGGTTTCATTGTTTTTAATTGTCAAACTTGCCTTTTCATTACATGGGAATTCAACTTCACTAATCACCAAATTACCACATGATATATGGCCCTTATACATAACGTATATATATATATATATATGGAGAGATCATTACATTCATGAGGAAGATTGGTCTAATCCTGATCGGTGATCAACAAAACACACACAGGGTCTAAATAATTTGGTTAAGAGAATGGTGCCATCTGGTGGAGTCATGACATATTTCATTTAGTCTTATATATAAACTCAGTCCATTTATGAAATAAATTTTCCCTCTAAAAGTTTTTTGAATCCATTAATGAGAGACACCAACCATAGCAGAGTTCCAATGGAGAAAAAAAACTTTCCAAAGGCACCAAATGTCAAAGTTATTAATGAAGGATCTTTAATTATTGAAAATTCCTACCCTTAGTTATTCACCCCCTACTTTTCCATTTTACCTACTAAAATAATAAATAAATCACGCCAAGCCATTAATAAAAGGCATTACACTCATTAAATTCATAATAAATAACACTGATAGGCTTTAAAATCTATAATTATACAATTTAAAACCAATATCATTGAAAATAGTATGGAACCATATTTTCTATGAAAAAAATGACATAAAAATAGAGTAGAAGATCAAAATATATGATAAAACAATTAATATGCAGTCCATCTTGTGAATAGTGTTGGAAAGTTAATGCATGTTTGAAACATCAACATTTTTAACTCCATAAAGAACATTATTCATTTAAAACCTCATAGGAAAAACTATGTCCATGAGATTAGTTTCGAAAGGAACTCTGATATCTTACCTACTACTAATAAAAAGTGAATCGATCGATTAAAAATCAATGGGAATAATGGTGACCAACTAGCTAAGAGGAACGTTGAATGGGATAGAATGTAGGAAATTTTTAATATAAATCCATTATTACACTAAATATAAAAATTATTCATCATGAGTCACACAAAATCACCTTTCCAATGAAACATATAATGTACAAAATGAAGCTATAGGTGAAATTTTATGGCTAAAATATTGTATAAAATTTTGGGTTTTACACACAATCAACCTTTTAGAGCTTATCAGGGTTAAACTAGTTCTAAGAATAGGGCCAAAGGCTAACCTAGTTCTCTAAACTCATGTTTTATATGAACCAATTTAATATAGTATTTAGGTGGCTAACCTAGTTTAAGGAACTATCATGTTGGTTAACCTTGTGTTGGGGCCAACATACCCCCATTTTTGAAAAATTGGGACCCTTGAGAAATACTCAGATTGAGCATGAAATTTTAACATGTTAAGGTCATTTTTAGAATTTGAAGATCATCTAATTTATCAAAAAAAACTTAATTATGTTTTTCTTTAATTTTGACTAATATCACTAATAAATGGTCTCTATTTCTTATAGTTGTAGGTTCCATGGCATTTTACCCCAAGAAATTCATGCCTCAAACCTTGGTAAAACCCTCAATTCAAATTTGAATACTGGTGAGAAATAAATTGGTGGGAACATTTAAAATATATATTTTGGACCTAAATATAAGGTTCATGTCCAAATCTTAATAAAAAAATTTAACATGACTAAGACTTAGTCTATAATGCTTGGTCTTTTTTATTGTTTCGCTCTTTTTAAGTGAGAAAAGCTTAAACTTTCACTTAAATAATGTACATCTCAGATGATATAATGATTTACACTTCTTCATGGCCCTTTAATTAGATGATGCAAAGAAAATAGATAAACTCTTGCACACAACCCCTCAGACCAATCATATTCAAGCCCTTAGATCATGATCAATGGTTTTCACTTGGTCATAAAGACTTGATTAGATAGAGTGAGGCACAATTAAAATGTCAAAGGGATATGGAAATCTCAAAGGATCAACATGCAATACCCTTACACTTGATAATCAAAGTAAAATGGGTCCTACCTAACAAAGCAACCAATCATGAGCAAGCTCTCTAATCATGCTCTCATGATTGTCACTTTATCATGGACTATAATCTGATAAAGTGAACCAAGTCCAAGATCTTAGGAAGCCCTGTGAAGGTGCCAAGTGGCATTCTCACATTGAATCATAGGAATTTTATGAGTTTAAAACTAATTTTCATGCGATCATCATTTGAAATCCATAAGGACATATTTATCATTTTCTCAACCATCAAATTTAAGACCATAAAATTAAAATCTTCACTAAATTAAAATTGACATTCACATGACTGTCATTTGATGTCCATGAGAATGTATTTGATGTCTATGATACTGTCAATTTTAAGCTATTGAATTATTCTACTTAAGATCAAAATATACTCCAAAATCTTTCTAGAAGGATTAGAAATTGCTTTACAAGCTAACAAAAATGCTTGAAATAGGCTCAATCATCTGAAATCTTTGACTTGCAAAATATGTAAATGGTCTTATGGTCTAAATATATGTAAGAGAAAAATTAGTCTATATCTATACTTTAGGGTCCCCATGGAATTTTGTTTAAATATCATGAACCTTAAACTATAGACTTATACTAAGTCTTATTTTAAAAGGAGACCTTTGTTATGTAATACTTAGACCAAGTGATTTCTAGCTAAAGGTTTTAATGTGTTTTATAAAATAAAATCCTATTTGTTATTTAGGCCATTATGTCATATTGATCCCTTTGAGCATATTTTATAATCCTTGGCATAAACATTTTAGACCAATGCATACATTTTGTTTATTTAAACATAATGTAAACATTAGATTGAAACATTTAGCCATGGTCCCCTTTATATAATTAAGAAAACTTAGACATAAATTTGTTAGCCTAAGCTTTGCTTCATGCTTAATAAACATGTAATAAACCTTATCCTAAGGAATTCAAGTCTAAGTACCATATTAATAATTTACTAACTTAAATTTTGGGAATCTCTACATATCAATGGTTTATGATTTGTCACTAGAAGATTATCTAATGACACAAGGCTCCCATAAAATTTTTAATGAGGCCCCAAGAGCTCGTAAGCTCAACACATGGTAAAATCACATTCAAAGAAAATCTGATAGATGATCTAATGGTTTGTGCTTTATCATTGGAGGATGATCCAACAATGTGAATGCACTAATGAATTTTCAAAGTCTATAAGGCTCACCATGTGGCCAATGTTCATTCAATAAAGCATTGACATAGGATACGAAGCATGGGGAAGACACACAAAGATGCCAAGTGTCACAACCATAAGGATTAGATTAGAAAGGAACCAATCATGGGAAAGGGCCCAAATTATAATAAATAGATGACACTAATCTAGAATTTTAATCTAATGAAGTGAAATAAAGAGGGTATTTTTAAATGCCAATACCTAGTGCTCAAAGGCATTTATGAAAAATGCTACAAAAGGTCTATAACAATGCCACATAGGTACCACACAAGCAAAAAGGGATAAAACAAAAGATATTGTGGGCTCAAAAATTCAAAGGTATGAAATAAAGGGTCCAAATCAAATCCATGTCATGTATAAGCTAGAGTCTGATATATCCTACCATTCAAGCTCTAAAACCCTAACCCTGCATAAAAAAAGACCCAGTTGAATTCATTTGGTCACCGTTTGATCCAAATAGAGATTGATTATGTTTTTGAGCATAAAATATCTTTATAAGAGACCATTTTATATTTGGGATAAGTAATTTTCATAAGAAGATACCATGACAATTTGAATATAGAATTTGAAGGAGGAGACTAAGCTCTACTTATCCATAGATAATGAGGGAAAAATCTTCAAAGACATCAAATTAGATGTTGTAACCATAAATGTCCTAGGAATTAGGAATTGGTATAAACTATTATTTAACATCGAGAAACTAAATCCCATCACAAAGGGGGAACAAAATATTTCCATGGTGATATGGATATATTATGACTTGGTCTTTGTCCAAATGGCTGACCTTCACCACATTGTTACAAAGCTTGAGATACTTCATTATAGAGAAATCCTTGCTATTATATTTGATTATTATAGGGTAGATAATGAATGGATCATAATAGAGGTAAATTACAAAAATATAGCCTTGATTTTTGCTATAAATTTTGAGAAATATTATAAGATCCCTTTCCCCCATGTAGACCTATCTAAAGTTAAGGAATGGACTAGCAACCATGACCTAAGCTATGTCTTTAGGCCCTAGCTACACCAAGGACCCCATATCTTTAGGTAATTTGAGGGGAAAATCACAATAGTCCAATCCATATTAAACCAAGCCTTTGGATCACCCTCAACCAATTATGTGAATAAAATCTAGTTTCCCTATGTCCATTTCATGGTGGAACAAAATATCACCCCTCCAATAAGAGAATTAATTAATGTCTTCTTAACTAATAAATTTAATACCATTAAAAGGAATACATATAAGTAATTTTATATGATATCATACTTAATTTATTCCATTATTTCCTCATTTAACTTCCCTAGTATTAAAAACTATCTCCTGAGGGAAAAACTACCATTTGCCACCATTAATCTAAATTGCATATCTTTAAATATAGGAACTATATGTAGTTTATTTGTGACTATGTCTACCCAACCATAGTGGAGGATATAATAGGTGTTTACATGCATAGGTTACAACAACTAATCAATAATTATGTTTAAATTATGGGTGACATCTGGTACTACCTTGACTGCACATTCATTAGGATTGAGGGGATTATGTCCTAGCCTTACAGATTGCCAATATATGTTCTAAGTAAGCTTTTTGAGCAAGAAAATGTCTCCTATCTCATCAATAGAATTAATGGGATTTTCAAAGAAAATATGAAGGGTATTCTCCACCCCTTCTCTCTAATCATTAGAAGAATTATAACTCAAGATTGGAAACAAGTCGATACCATGACCAAGTATAGGCATTTATTTGGGTTTTAACTTGATGAACTCAAGATGTGGGATCCTAAGAACATAGTTAGTAACCATATAAAGGATAAAAATATCCCCAAGATTAAGTACATGTATTAACTCAGTGTTCATGACACCATTTACATCAAGGCTAAGAATTATGAAGAGGTGTTGGCCAAGATTAAAGGGCACAACATCAAACTTGAACATAGGTTAACCAAGGATGACAAGCCATATAAGGAGGCATGGAAAATGTATCCTCCACAATACCACTTATTGTTTAGACCATCTATGATAACCTAGGAACAACCCCAAGTAGAAAAACAATAGGCTCATGGGTAAATTATGCAAGGATAGGATAAAAAAGGTCATGGTAAGGAGAAATTGGGAGAGGTGAAATTAGAAGAGAGACCTAGAGAGGGTCCCTCATCTTCAACACTCCATAAATACCACCTTAATTAGTTCAATACATAGATATTATAGCCTTAGAACCAAAAGAGACACTTTAAGGTTCCCTTAAGGAGCTTGCAGAGGTGTATGATATTGATAGGGAAGAGGAACTATTTGAAGAGACTCAAATCCAAGTAGGGGATCCTAGAGGATAGAAAGGAAAAAATCTTGTCCCTATGACATCCCAAGAGAAGAGAAAATTATAGCTAACATTAGTTAATTTTGGACCAAATAAGAGACCAAGATTGACCTTCACTCACCCCACCAATGAATCCAATCTCTTTAGTGACGAATTCCTAATTCATGGACCAGTCATCCTTGATTGGTTCATTTATGGGAAATTGAAAAATATCCCTACTCTTTCCTATTTAGAGGCCATGAAAAATGTGGAAGTGCATTATTAAATGAATTCATGGATTAGGGACATGTTAAAATAGAAATAAAGGAGAATTATGGTCACTCTAGGACCAAAAATTAAGAGAATGGATTCTATAGGAGCATTAAGTAGCATAGGTGTAGAGGTCCTTAAACATATAAAATTCATATAGTCATCCACTACCATGAAATTTAATCTATAAATAGTTGGATTGGAGAGGGTTACCACCAAGAACACCATGGTGGGATTATAGGAATCCACCTTCTAAAAGGTGGAACACTTTATAAGATTAACCCCAGTTGAGGGGCAATAACTAGGTGAAGCTACCTTTCATGAAGAAGACATTGAAAGCTTAATCAAATCCAAGTTAGCATAAGGAAAATTAGGGATCATAGGAATTAAATAAAGGATCTATAATTTTGAAAGATAAAAATAAAACCTGGAGACACAAGAAATTATATCAATACCTAAGGTAATGACCAAAATGCTTGATGAGTCATTTTATGACATGTTTGAGGCACACAAAATAATGAAGCTGAGGTAGAGTACATTAGTATAGTAGAGTGTATTATCCAAGGGCCTCATCACCTAATTTCAAGCCTTAGAGGAGAAAATAACCAAACTTCTCAACATCTAAGCAAGGAAATCAATCCTAGGCTTCAAAACCATCAGTTCAAGACACTTGAGCACAATTCTAGGAATTATGGTTGATAAGGTTCAAAGTTTGAGTGCATAGCACAATAATGTGGGAAGGCTCCTAGAAGATGTTAAGGATCTAATTTTAAGGATTGAATAACTTCTTAGGATTATGCTTAAAAAACCTACACAACCCACTACCCTTGGAATCATAAGTGATGAGGAATTCAAACATAGGCCTACTTTGGTAATCCAAGAAATCAAAGGAAAGAGCCAAGGTAAATTTAGGGATAATAATAGTAAGATCCTAAACATGATATTCAATGTTGGCAAAAGGATAAATAAATCTATGAGCATTAAATAAGCTATGAAAAAAAATGTTAGAGAACTTGAGGACTTGACATATATAGAGGAAGAGTGTATCTTAAATCCTACTATAGATCTAGAGCTATTTGATGAGAAACATACTAAATCCTTGAGCATCATCCAACAACAAGTAGAGGCCCCACCAAAAAATTAGATAATATTCTATTTTGTAGAATTTTGTAACTTTTGAAATAGAATATTTCATTGTAAGGCATATGCTAGTTTGTTAACATATTACCCCTAGGTTAGTTTTATTGTAGAAAGCAAGTGTATTCTAGAACCATCTTAGGAAGGATAGTTATTCTTGCCTTTTGTACCCATGTATATTGTAATTGACTGGTATACTTCCTAATCTTTCTATAAAGGCACCTATTACCACTTTTTAGAGGAGGGAGAATTTTTGAGCAACTTTTGTACACTTGAAGCAATTAATATAATCAAAGAATTATGAAAAAGATTGTCCACATTTGATATGTTAATTGCTAATATAGATTTTCTCTCAATTACTAGTTTGATGTCTTCAATTTGAATATGTTATTTGAATTTTGGGTTGTATTTTCTAATCATAAGGTTTCTAATCTGTGTATATGCTAGATTAGTTAGAGGATCTTAGGTTTTTCTTTATTTCATTTTTCCTTGTAATTATATGTGAAAATACTATTTGGTTATAGTATTAAATCCTTAAAGTAGACCTGGTTCTTACTTGTGACTCTTTACATTATCCTTTAAAGTTTGCTTGATATATAGTAGAATTTGAGCTAAGGCTATTTTACATTGTATATTAGTTTGAATGCATACTCATTTACAATCGATGCTTCATCATGATATTTAAGAATAAAATGGGTAATCACTCACTCTCTTTTATACCTTACCCTCTCTTTTCTCTTTTTTAACACTAGATCACTTTAGTTTAAACTTCATTATAAATATCCACTTAGATTAGTTTGTAGTTTAAATATGGATCAAAATTCACAAACATATATTCTCTATAATTCACAAAAAATAGACCATGATGGATCCCAACCATCACTCATTATAAATTTTTGGGACACTTATACATATCTCTACTTCTATTTCACCATAGGTGACATCAAGTTGCCATAACCTACTACTCATGCTTTGAATTCATAAAATTCTAAAATGAGAAGTGTTCTTTAAACACAAAGGAATATTATGGTACATTTAGAGGCATCAACAAGGTATTCCCTATTGGTGCTATAAAGAGGGCCCGATCTTGGTGAATTCTTCAAATCTTTATTGATCTTAGTCTGTTTGATCTAAGATCAGTGTATCTTTATGCTTCCTTAGATAAATATTGAATTTCTTTGAGATATTAATGTTTGTTTTTGGTAAATTTAGCTTAAACTTTCAAAATCCATACTATCTAAGGTTAGGATGGCTCCTTTTGATCAAAGGTTGGCATGTCTTTCATAGATCTAAGTTCCTCTAGGCTTAGACTTATAAATATAGATCATATTCATGTAATTAAATGCATCTTTGAGCTAATTTAGTCAAATATCAATGTACTTTATAGTTTTTCATACAATCTTTGAAAAATAGGCTCAATGTGTAGGTATAACTTTTGTTCTTTATAAAAGTTAACTTGATACATCATATTTCAAGTAGGATCTTTAAGTTTCAAGATGAAATTGCCTACGATTAAAATAATATCACACTAGAGACTAGGTAACCTTTACTTAAACTTGAGGCTTAAAAAAAATGTAGATGTGACAAAGGTAGATGCAAGATATCCAAATCTTTTCCAGCTTCACCTCTTCAAGGTACCTATGCCTTCAATCTTTATCTAGGTATGGATTGGTTAGGAGAATCTTCAATTAATGTACTAGGTATGGTTTATGACCTCCCATGAAACCCTGAGAAGTATTTACCTACATTTATCCTAAATGGTATTACAATTATTTAAGAACACATTAAGTCCTTTAAAGTTACCTTAAGATCGCTAAATATTGTGCATGGGGATGTAGCTTGTAGTTTATTTCCCTTCACCTTTAAATATTTTAATTATGAATGGATCTTGAATTGACCTGATAATTACATCACTAGTTGGGATAGTTTCACTGATGTTTTTATAGATAAATTTGGTAAAATTAATAATCCTTGTGTTATTTACCATCAATTTACCACCGTTAGAATGAATGCAAGTAAGCCTATTAGGTCCTTTAATGTTAGATTTTAAAAAATGTATAGTAGGACCATAAAAGCCTATAATCTTAATGATTTATTAGCTTTAGAAATATATAAGGATGTAATAGATACCATGGCCTCTATATTTTTAAAGAGATCCATGCAAGCTATAACTTCATTATCTAGGGCCTATTTTTAGGTAGTCACCATTAATGATCAGATGTAACCCCAAGGACAAATGGTGTACTCTATGCCAAATATATACCCACATATGCCTATGATGAACTGATTCCCCAACAACAACCAAAATATCCTAGCATTAAGCCAACTCCCAAACCTCAATTAATTTCAAAGGTAGAAACTTCAGGTAGAAACTTCTCATTTCAAAGGTACAATAGGCCAACCAATAGATTTCAAAATGATAGTTTTCATAATAATAGAAAAAATGAACTTTATTTTGAAAGTAAGACCATAGAAATTAACCTCACTGATATTTAATTACCTAATTATTACAGGGTACATTACATAGCCAAACATGGAGAAATTAACTACATTGAGTTTTTGAAAGCCTTTAAGGCTTTTCAAGAGGATTTGGATATATTTGAGGTGGTCTCTAGAAAATAAAGTGGTGCCAATGCTTCTAGATCTAAATCATTTGATCAAGCCTTCATGGTGGATACTTTTGATTTCCCCTTTCAAGAGGAAAATGAACCTAATGAAATCGTTAAGGAGATCTAAGCTTTTAAATAGTTGTTGAAGAAAACCTATCCCTTGAGGAATAGGGAACAAAGGTAGCTCTTGACTACCTCAACACCTCCAAATAATTTTGGAACTTCAAACACCTCTTCAAGCAATAATATAGAGCAACCTAAAGGGATTAATTTTAAACCCAATGTTAATACTCCTAGTTCATCTAATAAAACTAGGTATAACATAGTTAAAGATATGAAAAATATAAAGGTTAATATCACCTTACATAAAATCACACATATCACAGAGTAAAGGGACATCCTATTGGAAACTCTGTCAAAGAAGTCCAATAATCCACCCAAGGTTGATCATGCCAATGTGACTATGCACAAATCCAAAAATGAATCTCCTCATTTCTTGCTCAATATCAAGATGTTTGGTAAGAACTTACATAATTACTTATTATACATAGGTGCATCTACCAACATCATGTCTTATAGGTTTGTCACCCAATTAGATAAATCTAGAGTTAGGGTAATTGGGGAACATTTGAATGTTGACATATAATTAGCTTCTAAACCTAAGATGTAGAAATTCATTTATATTCAAGTTGTTGATATATCTAATGTTTATGGAATCTTACTGAGTAGAGAATGGACTAAGGCTTTAAATGGTTAAATGTCTACAAATTTCTCACATCTATGGCTACTTAGGAAGGGAATCCCTAATCAAATCAAGGTTGAGAGAGAACCATAAATGAAACACATGATAACTAAGTATAATGTTGTAAATGAGAGGGTCAACATAATTGACTCAGACATAGGGTTGTTCACCCTAGAGACTAATAAGGTATGTGATCCTAAGAGTATTCATGTTGTTATTAGACTATGGAAATTACATTTGATGGTGTTAGGTGTAATGTTAGGTTAGGTATTAGTGTTGTATTAAATAAACCTACTAATAGAAAGTACCATGTTTCTTATAATCTCCAATTCCCTTATACTAACAACCTTACTAAATATGAATCCCTTATCTTAGGCTTGAAATTTATTATAAATAATAAAGTCAAATAACTAGTAGTTTATGGGGATTAAGAACTAGTGGTCAACCAAGTAAGGATCAAATACCAATACAAGCTCTTATATATTAAAAGGTATAAGTTTAAAGTTTAGTATTTGATTGATTCCTTTGATGCTTTTAACATCAACTCTATCCCAAGAGAAGAAAACCAAGATGTTGATGAGTTGGCATCTACTGCAACCATCCTCATGCCCAACTAAGATTCCATCAACTTTAGCATTGATTTGATCCATTGTCATTTAATACTTGATAATGTCAACCATTTAAAAGTTTTTAATGATAATCAGTAGATATTGGATTTCATTACCAATTCTAGGGCATTTTATTCCCATATTATTGATGAGACTCATGAAAATGCATCTATGGAAGACAAGTTTAATGGTAAAGTCATTCAACTGAATGACAACAAGATCCCTAAGAGGATGATTGCTTTAGAGAGACTGCTTGATCAAGATAAACTAGTTAAAGTTTCTAAGGTTCCCAAGGTAAGTGGGAAAGATTATAATGTTATTGATCTTGGTCTCCAAAATTAACCCTAGCTAGTAAATGTTGGGAAAGATTATACAAACATTAAGAACAAGAAGGCCAAATAAATCCTCACCCATTAAAGATATGTCATAGCATGGTCCTATGATGACTTAAAGATATTTAATCCAATATTCATACCCATACTATACCCATTAAGGAAAGTTACAAACCATTCTAGTAAAAGAAAAGGCCTATAAACCATGTCCTAGAACCCATGATCTTCAAGGAAGTCAAAATATTACTATATGCTAGGATAGTCTTCCCCATTAGGCATTATACTTGGGTGGATAACTTGGTGCCAGTCAGGAAGAATAATGGTGAGATTATACTTCGTATTAACTTCAAAAACTTAAACAAAACATAAAAAAAGACAACTATCCCCTTCCTTTTCTAGACCAAGTAATTCAAGTTGTTTAAGTTCAGCTATGATGTCTTTTCTTGATGATTTTTTAGGTTATAACTAGTGTAGAGAAGATAGAATGAAAATTGCCTTTACAAAAAAGATGGGAACCTTTGCTTACAAGAGGATTCCCTTTGGGATAATGAATGTAGAAGATACTTTTCAAAGAGATATGGGCCATGCCTTCCAGGGCCTAATAGGTAAGTTTATTATTATATATATGGATTATCTAATAGTTTTTTATAAAACTAGGTAAGATCACTTCATGTACTTATAACAAGCCTTTGAGAGATGCATAAGGTATGGAAGCTCCTTAATCCCTAAGAAGAGTATCTTTTATGTTACAAAAGGAAAATTATTGGGTCATGTTATAACCAAGGATGGGATCTCTATAGATCCTAAAATAGTGGAGGCCATATATATAATAGAACATCCAAATACTAAGAAAGAGATAAAGTCATTCTTTGATAAGATAAATTTTTTAAGAAAGTTTATTTTTAACTTAAAATTGTCAAGCCGCTAGATGACATGATGAAGAAGGATGCCAGAGTCACATGGAATGAAGAATCTAGAAAGGAATTCAATGATATCAAGGAGGCCATCATCTAAGCTCCAATCCTTATAAGTCTTTAATTCTCAAGGGACTTCTACCTCTATTCCTTTGCATCTGAACATATTATGGCTACAGTATTAACTCAAAAGATTGAATGGTGTGATCACACAATAGATTATGAGAACTAATTTAAACAATGTTGAGCTAAATTATTCATTCATTAATAAGTATACATATGCATTAGGTAAGACAATTAATAAATTTAGACATTATATCCTTAGAAATAAGGTGCATGCTATCCTACCTGACCCTACCACAAAGCTTATGTTAATCTAGAATGAGCTAGGAGAATGTAGAGGTAAGTGGATGTCAATTTTGTAGGAGTATGACTTGGAAATGAAAACAACAAAACTGGTAAGATGCTAAGGTTTGATTTAGATGATTTGCTAACACTAACCCTCAACTAAGTATTATGCAAGTGGATCAATATAATTTTCAAGCTAGTGAGTTGTATGATTCAATCATACATTTTCTAATTAATAATATTTGTCCTATAGGATTATTCAGGGAGTAAAAGAAAGACCTTAGGTTGAAGGCAACATGTTACCTAATCAAGGATGGGGTCCTATCTAGAAGAAAATTTTAATGGATTTACTTGAGATGTGTCTCACAAGAAGAAGCCACCCAAATCATGAGCACCTTTCATGAAAAGATGGGTTGTGGACATCCATCTGGAAGGACCCCAACTCACAAAATTATTAGAAATACCTATTATTGGCCAACTATTTTTATGGATGCCCATAAACATGTAAGGTAATTCCCCTCATGTCAAATTTTTAGCACTAAGGAGCCTAAGGCAAAAATGCCTCTACAACCAATCATGGTTGACAAACCATTTTCATAATGGGGGTTAGAATTTATTGGGGTAATCAACCACAATTCATTTTAAGGTCAAAAATATGTCATAAAAACCATAGACTATTGTACAAGGTGGACTAAAGGTAAAACCACTAAATAATATAAGACTAAGGAGATGATCAACTTCTTGGAGGAAAACATTTGTACTAGTTTTGTAACTCTAGTCTCTTTAGTGTGTGGTAATGAATTTTACTTCATATCTATAGAGATGATTGAATGGGATTATGATAATGACATTACTCTCAAGTTTTTATCCAACCATTATCCCCAAGGGAATGGAGTCTCTGAATCTACAAATAAAAGCCTAATGAATGCGATCAAAAATTCTATTGTAGACAAGCCCAGAACTTGGCATAAACTCTTTAAGTTTGCACTATGGGCATATAGGATAAGGATTAAACAAGATTTAAGAGCCTCACCATTTCTATTGGTGTATGGACAAGAACCTATCTTTCCTATCACCTTCAAGTTGAACACATACAGATTTATTTAATAATATATGAAAGAGGTTTGAGAGTTAGAAAACTCTAGATTAATGGACATCATTCACATGGAAGATGCAAGGGAGAAAGCCTTTGCTGATTTCAGTAGACATTAAACTATAGTGACAAGATGGTTTGATAAAAGGTCAAAGATCAAGGTGTTCAGACAAGGAGACCTAGTGCTCCTTTAGGACAAAGCATCTGAGCCTAAGGGAAAATATGAAAAATTCACACCCTTATAGATTGGCCCATACCAAATTATGGAAACATTGGGAAATAAAACCTTCAAGTTTAGAGATCTACAAGGAGTAGAGTTTATAATGCCCACCAAAGGGTAGTACCTCAACCACTACTTCTCTAATGCTCCTCTTAAGATCTTCATGGAGTGAGATATAAGATGGTTTGATTTAGAGTAGGTAGGATAACTAGTTTCCATTTAGTTCTTTCCTTCTTGTCCCTTGGTTGTACATAAGCATGTATATATTTATTTGCGTTCCTTTACTTTTTTGATTTCTTGATTTTTGTTTTGTGTTTTTTCTAATTTATTTGTTCCTTGATTCTAATAAGTCCTTTTGGATAGTCCCGAGCTTAAAGTTATGAAATTTTCTTGAAAATTCACAAAATTCAAAAATGAAGGTGTGTACCGCATGTAGATAATGACCATGGTCCTAAAATCTGAGCATAATGTTGTAATCTATAGAAACTGATAAATATCGATAGAGGATGTTAATCATTTCATGAGAACTTGACCATTGCCTTGACCACAAATTAGTTTTAAGAAGACTTGCACTTATAGAGTGAGAGCTCAAACTATCATGGTATGCCCATACTAACACTTAATAAACATTTTTGCCAGGGATAATAGTTGTTTCCATAGGTGATTATCTAAAAGTCAAACACTTGGCCAAATCCTAATACTTGGCTATTTTGGTTTCCAACCTTACTAAAAGTATAAAGATATGAAGAAAAAAAAAAGGAAGAATTCAATGTAAAATCAAAAGCTTTCAAACATAGGTGATTTTGGTAATCTCTACCAGAGCTATAAATGTTTGGTTGGTAGTGAAGTAAGGCCTTAAGTAGAGTTAAAAGCATCTCTATTAGGGCTATGAACACCTAGATAGTAGCAAAACAATGGCGAAGCCTTCCCTAAGCTAAAAACATGGTTCTTAAGAAATATATAAACATGTTATAAGTTAGTGTTAATGATCAAGGACTTAAACCTAGAAGTTGTTTCTTGAACCCCATAGCAAATACTAAGTGGAATCAAAGCACACACATATTTTGTCTATGTCTTGATATTTAGCCCTAATTTTTTAAGTGCAAGGCTTGTTTTGACCATAATCTGATCTAGATGATGATATTGATCAAATGGAATAGATGACCTAAATATTTATCTAAATCAGAGTCTCTATATTCTAACGTATTTCTATGTTTCCCCCTTGAGTCACCATTTATTGGGACCAACATATCCTGATTTTTGAAAAAATAGGGCCCTTGAGAAACCCTCAGATTGAGCATGAAACTATAGCATGTTAAAGTCATTTATCAAATTTGAAGATCATCCACCTTATCAAAATAAAGCTTAATTAATTATGTTTTTCTTTAATTTTGACTAAAAATGCTAATAAATGGTTTTTATTGCTTATAGTTATAGGTTCCATGGATTTTACCCTTGAGAAATTCATGCCTCAAACCCTAGCAAAACCCACATTTCAAATTTGAGTAATGGTATGAAATAAATTGGTGAGAATGTTTTAAAAATATATTTTAGACCTAAGTATAAGGTTCATTTCCTAAACTTAATCATGTTTTTAAACATGACTAAGACTTAGTCTATAATGCTTGGTCCTTTTTAATTGTTCCCCACTTTTTAAGTTCCTAGATAAGACTAATATTCATTTTATAGGGTCCTTTTTTATATTTCCTAACTTATCATAATGTTTTAACCCTAAGGCCCTATTATATTTATTAATACAAATGGGACCTTAGACTTAACACCATAGCTTAAGTTTCAGTTCCCTGAGTCCAATTTTATGTTAGCTCAGTCCTTTCATTCATATCTTAGCCTAAGGTTTTAATCCTAAGTCCCAAACATATTTATTAATACAATTAAGACCTTAGTATTAACACCTTATCCTAAGTCTTTTATATTACTGAGGTCTTAAATTAACTTCCTTTCATCTTGTAGGATCTAATGACCCTCACTTTATCATGGAATTTGATCCAATAAAGTGAGAAAAGCTTAAACTTTAACTTAAACAACATGCATCTTATATGATCTAATGATTTGTAATTCGTTTTTTCCCTTTGATAATATAGTTTAAGGACAACTTATATAATCTTACACACAACCCATTAGACCAATCATATTCAAACCCTCAAATCATGATCAATGGTTTTCACTTGCTCACAAAGACTTGATCAAATAAAGTGAGGTACAATTAAAAATTCAAAGGGATATGTAAAGCTTGAAGGATTGATATGTAATACCCTTACACTTGATAATCAAAGGAAAAAAGGGTCTCACTTGATAAAGCAACTAATCATGATCAAGCTCTTTCATCACGATCTCATGACTACTGCTTCATCACAAATTTTAATCTAATGAAGTGAACCAAGTCTAAGATCTTGGGAAGCCCCATGAAGGTGCCAAGTATCATTCTAGAATTAATGAGTTTAAAATTGATGTTCATAAAACCATAATTTTATTTCCACAAGGACATAATTATTATCTACTTGACCATCAACTTTAAGCCCATCAAGTTAAAAGCTTCACTAGCTTAAAATTGATGTTCACATGACAATCATTTGATGTCCATGATACCATCAAGTTTAATATAATGAATTATTATACTCAAGATCAAAATACACTCCAAAATATTTTTATAAGGCTCAAAAATTTCTTTACAAGGTAAGGGAAATTCTTAAAAGATTCTCAAACATCAAAAAATTTCAACCTGAAAAATATGGAAATGGTCTTATGGTCTAAATATATGAAAAAGAAAACTTAGTCTAAATCTATACTTTAGGGTCCCCATGGAATTTTATTTAAATATCATGAACCTTAAACTATATACTTATACTAAGTCTTATTTTAAAAGGAGACATTTTTCATATAAGACTTAGACCAAGTGATTTCGATCTAAATGTTTTAATGTGTTTTATCAAATAGAATCCTATTTGTTATTAGACCATTATGTCATGTAGATCCATTCGAGCATATTTTATAAGCCTTGGAATAAATATTTTATACCAATGCATACATTATTTTTATTTAAACATAACATAAACATTGGCTTGAAACATTTATCCATTGTCCCTTTTATATAATTCAAAAAACTTAGACATAAATCCTTTAGCCTAAGGTTTGCTTCATTCTTAATAAACATGTAATAAACCTTAGCCTAAGAAATTTAAGCCTAAGTCCCATTTTAATAATGTACTAACTTAAAGTTTGGGAATCTCTATAGATCAATAGTTCATGATTTTTTTTGGAGGATGATGCAATGGCACAAGGCTCCTGTACACTTTTCAATGAGGCCTCGAGAGCCCATAAGCTTGATGCATGAAAAAAGTGCATTCGAAGCAAAGATGATAGATGATCCAATTATGTGAAGGTTCTCATTAATTTTCAAAGGCCCACAGGCTCATCACATGGCCAATGTTCATTCAAAAAAGCACTGACATAAGATATGAAGCATGGGGAAGACATGCAAAGATGCCAAGTGTTACAACCATGAGGCTTAAAATAGAAAGTATCAAATCATAGGCAAGGGCCTAGAATACAATAAGTGACTGATGTTAATACAAGATATTAATCTAATATAGTGAAACAAAGAGGCATTTTTAAATGCTAAAAGGCATTTATGGAAAATTCCATGAAAGGTCCAAACCAATGCCACATAGGCACCATGCAAGCTGAAAAGAACAAAATGAAATATATTATGGGATTAAAAATTTAAAGGTATAAAGGCAAGGGTCCAAATCAAATCCAAGGAACATATAAGCTAGAGTATAATATATCCTACCATTAAATATCCAAAACCCTAATCCCTACATAAAAAGTGACTCAATTGAATTCATTTAGTCCTCATTTGATCTAAAGAGAGCTTGATTATATTTTTGAGTACAAAAGAGCTTTCATAAGAGACCATTTGTTATTCAAGATAATAAATTTGTAAAAGAAGAGAGACCATGATATCTTTAAGACAAAAATTGAAGGAGGATATCAAGCTCTACTTATCCACATATAATGAGGGACTAATCTTCAAAGACACTAAATTAGTCATTATAGGTATGAATGTCCCAAGCATTAGGAATTGGTCTAAACTATTATTCACCATAGAGTAACTAAAACCCATCACAAAGGAGGAATAAAGGATTACCATAGTGATCCAAAGACATTATGACTATTTATTGTCTAGATGATCAACCTTCACCATTTTGTTGTAAAGCCTGAGGTACTGCATTTTATAGATATCCTTGCTCCTATCTTTGTTGATTGTAGAGTAGATAATGAATGGATCATCAAGGAGTGAAATTACAAAAAGATAGCCTATATTTCACTTTTAACTTTTGAGAAATATTATAAGCTCCCTTTCCCCATGTAAACCTATCCAAAATTAAGGAATGGACCAGTAACCATGACCTAGACTCTGTCGTTAGGCCCTGGCTGCACCAAGGACCCCATATATTTAGGGAATTTGAGGGGAAAACCCCAATAGTACAATTTAAGGAGGGCATTAAAATTATAATGACCCTATTAAATAAATCCTTTAGAGCCCCCTAAACCACCTATGTGAATAAAATATGCATTGCCTATGTGAATTTCATGGTGGAACAAAAGCTCACCCCTCCAATTGGAGATTTGACTAGTGTCTCATTAGCCAAGAAATTCATTTCCATTAAAAGGAAGACATATAAGAAATTTTATATGATGCCATACCTATTGGATTCCCTTCTCACCTCAATCAACTTCCCTAGTATTAGAAATTGGTCTCTTGAGGGAAAATCTATCATTTTCCACCATTACTTCGAATTACATATCTTAAATATAGGAACCATATGTAGTTAATTTGTGATTGTGTCTACCAAACCATAGTGGAGGATATAAAAAGTGTTCCCATACCTAGTGTCCACCCACTAATAAATAAGTATGTTGAAATGATGGGTGATATCTTGTACTACCCTAACTACAAATTCATTAGGATTGAGGGGATTATGTCCCAACCTTACAAATTGCCAGTATATATTCCAAGTAAGTTTGTTGAGAAATAAATTGCCTCCCAGTTCATCAATGAAATTGATGGGATTTTAAAAGAAAAGAGGAAGGGTCTTCTCCACCCCTTCTCTAATCATTGGAAGAACTATACTTCAGGATTGAAAATAGGTTGATACCATGGCCTAGTATAAGGATTTATTTGGTTTTCATCTTGATTAACTTAAGATGTAGGATCCTAAAAACATAGTGAGTAGCCATATGAATTATAAGAAGCTCCCTAAGCTTGATTACATGCATCAGCTCAGTGTTTATGACACCATTTACATCAAGGCCAAGAAATATGAACAGTTTTTGGCTGAGATCTAAGGGCAAAACATCAAACTTGAACATAGGCTAACCAAGGATGACAAGCCATCTAGGGAGGCATGGAAAATGCATCCTTTACAATACCAATTATTTCCTAGACCATTTGGTACAACCCAAGAACAAACCAAAGTATAACAACTAAAACCTCAAGGGCAAATTATGCAAGGCTAGGATGAATAAGGCTATAGTAAGGAGAAAGTGGGAGAGGTAAAATTGGAAGAGATACCTAGAGAGGGGCACTCATATTCAACACTCCAAAAAAGGACACCTTGTCCAATTTAGTACATAGATATGATATCCTTATAACTAGAAGAGACACTTGAATTTGTCCTTAAGTAACTTACATAGGCATATGATACTAATAGGGAAGAGGAACTATTTAAAGAGACTCAAATCAAAGCAAGGAAGCCTGGAGGAGAGAAATGAAAAGAGCTTATCCCTATGTTATCCTAAGAGAAGAGGAAATTAGAGATAGCATTAGTTCATGTTGGACCAAGGAAGAGACCAAGATTTACCTTCATTCACACCAATAGTGAAGTCAATTTGTTCAGTGATGAATTCTCAATTCACAAACCAATCATCCCTGAATGGTTCATTTAGGGAAAAATACCACAAAATGAATTTGAATTAATTTATTATAAATTATAAAAATAGATTTAAATAAAAAATTCTCCAAAATAATGAAGGATGAAAGAAATTGAAATCAAGTAGCATGTGTTGTTGTAATCAAAATGCTAACTCCTTTATCCAAAAAAAATTTTCAAGAATCATATAATAAGGAGAATGAACCAATAACTATCATAAAATGGGTAAGAAGAAGAGAGACACAATCCACAAAACATATCATCGAATTCTCTAGGAGTATCAAGTAGAATAGGTGTAGAGGTCCCTAAACCTTTAAAATTCATAGAGTCATCCATGACCATGAAATTTAATCCAAAAACACCTAGATTGGATAGGGTTACCACCAAGATATCCATGGTGGGATTAGAGGAATTCACCTTCCAAAAGGTGGAACCCTTTGTAGGATTAACCCTAGTTGGGAGGCAATAATTGGGTGAAGTTGACATTCATGAAGAATATGTTGAAAGATTAATCGAAGCCCAATCATCACAAGAAAAGGTAGGGATAAGAGGAATGAAATAGAGGATATATAATTTGGAAAGATAAAAATAAAACCTAGAGACAGGTAATTCTATCAGTACCTAAATAAATGACCAAAATGTTTGATGAGTCATTTTATGACATGTTTGAGGCAATCAAAATAATGAAGTTGAGGTAGAGTGAATTAGCACAACAAAATAAATTAGCCAAAGGATTGATCACCTAATGGTAATCCTTAGAGGAAAAAATAGCTAAACTTATCAACATCTATGTAAGGAAATAGATCCCATGCTTCAAAACCATTAGTTTAGGATACTTGAGCACAATTGTAGGAATTGTGGTTGACAAGGTTCAAATTTTGAGTGCAGGGAAAAATAATTTGGAAAGACTCCTAGAATATGATAAGGATATAATTGCAAGGATTGAAAAACTTCTTGGGACTATGCTTACAAATCTTGCACAACCCACTACCCTTGGAATCATAAGTGATTTGTAAATTAAACATAGGGATACTTTAGTAACACAAAAAATCAAAGGAAAGAGCTAAGGAAAATCTAGGGATAATAATAATAAGATCTTAGACATGATATTTAATGTTGGGGAAAGGATAAATGAAGCTAAGAGTTAAAGAATCCATAGACAAAAATGATAGAGAACTCAAGGAATTGGTAGGTCAAGAGGAAGAACATATCTTAAAGCCTTTTGTGGATCTAAACCTAGTTTATGAGAAACATACTAAAGGCATGAGCATCCTCAAACAACAAAAAGTAGAGGCCCCACCAACAAATTAGATAATATTTTATTTTTTAGAATTTTGTAACTTTTGAAATAGAATATTCCATTGTAAGGCATATGCTAGTTTGTTAGCATATTTCCCCTAGGTCAATATAATTGTAGAAAGAGAGTGTATACTAGAACCATCTTAGGAAAGACAATTGTACTTGTCTTTTGTATAGTTTTATAATGTAACTGACCAATATACTACCTAATATTTTTATAAAGGCATGTATTACCACTTTGTAGAGGAAGGATATTTTTTTTAGAAAATTATATACACTTGAAGTAATTAATATAAACAAGGAATTATGAAAAGATTGTCCACATTTGATATGTCAATTTTTAATATGATTTTCTCTCTAATACTAGTTTGATGTCTTGAATTTAAATAGTTTCTTTGAATTCTAGGTTGCATTTTATAATCACAACATTTCTAATCTGTGCATATGTTAGATTAGTTGGAGTATATTAGGTTTTGATTCATTATATTTTTACTTATATTTATATGTGAAAATGTTGTTTGACTATATTAGTAAATCCTTAAAGTAAACTTGGTTCTTACTTGTGACTCTTTACATTATCCTTTAAAGTTTGCCTAATATATAGTGGAATTTGAGCTAAGGATATTTTACATTATATATTTGTTTGAATACATACTCAGTTTCAATTGATGCTTTGTCATGATATTTAAGACTAAAATTGGTAATCACTCACTCTCTTTTATGCCTTACCCTCTCTTTGCTCTTTTTTTACACCATATCACTTTAGTTTAAAATTCATTCTAAATATCCACTTAGATTAGTTTTTAGTTGAAATTTGGATTAGAATTCACTAAGTATTAACATAGAATCTCTATGACTCACAAATAATGGACCATAATGGCTACCAACCATCACTCATTATAAATTTGTGGAACACCAATACATATCTTTGCTACTATTTCACCATAGGTGACATCAAGTTTTCACAACTTGCTACTCATGCTTTGAATTCCAATAATTCTAAAATGAGAAGTGTTCTTTGAACACTAAGGGAACCTATGGTATATTTAGAGGCATCAACACCTTGTTCTCAATAAGATGCCTAGATCTAGCCTAAGTTTTGGGGGGCAAGATGAAGTTTTCTAAAAATGTAATATAAATGGAAATTTATGGCTCATACTTGGTATACACAATGGAAATATTTTTAAGCATTTTATTTTAACTGAAAAACTTATTCACACCAAAATAAAAAATTAACATGTAGATACCAACTAAATATACTTTTGACCAAGACTAGACCTCAATAAACAAAAAGGGGTATCATGATTTCAGGAAAAAAGAGCATATTATGTCAGAAACAAAAAATGGATACTTTGTTGTTAAAATATTCTTGTGTATTTTTAATTAAATAAATGTGTCTATAAACCCATAATATCTAGCTGAGACAATAAATATAACATGAATGAATTTAAGAGAGGAAAAAGGGGAAGGGCTAAGAGACCAAATCTGAAATTTTCATTAAATTGGTGTGTGAATATGAGTTCATTACCACTTCATAGAACCTAAAAGGACTAGATATTATAGCTTCAATCACTAGACTAGTTAATTATACCTTGAGAACACTTGATAGACATTAATTTTCTTCCAACCAAACATATATAACCCTAATGGAAATGTCTCTAATCCCACTAAAGGCCTTTCTCTACTTCTAGTTGGTCATCCATAACCATGGTAAAGGTTCACTGAATCACCCATAAATTGAGTTTTTCCACAAATTTATTTTATTTTATTTTCTCATTTATTTTTTTTTTTATTTTTAACATTTTTATTTTGGGTTGTGGACCACCATGGAAAATAGAAGGTAAATTTGTAGATTTTTCACGCTATATCTTAGCTATAATAATTTTATCCAAACAGACCTAGAAATCAAAAAGTGTGAGTTTTTGTGTGTGGTTTCAAGAGAATATATTCAAAGGTTAAGTAGTTTACCCAAATTTGTCCAAACCTAATCAGATTTAGAACACACATGACAACCCAAGATTTTAAAACTAAGCTCATAAATAAAACCTCAACTCACAAACTAATCATAGTACTTAAGCACCAAAATGCCACTACCACTACCAACCTACATAATCATTTTCCATTCCCATAGTTAGAAAAAAAATGAGCCAAACCAAAAATGAACAAATGATGATGTTAAACCAATGACAAAAAAATTAAGGGAAAATAACCTAAACTAAAAATGAAAGCATGAAACAAAATAAAACTATGTAAAAGACCAAATAATGTCATATTGATGATGATGTTTACATTTTATCTCATGCATATCATATCACAAACTCTTATCTATTATTATTTCAATTAGATTTAGTAAATTTATACCCTTGAATTTAAGCATATCTTTACCATTACTTGGAGACTAAAACTCTTTGAGAAATACTTCAATCCAAATAAAATATTGTGAAAGGGACAATTAGGGGTAATATAACATACCATAGTACATGATAACTCAAATCAAGTAACAATATGCTCTTTGATAAATTTGAATACAAATTCACCTACTTGTTGTTATCAGTTTGAAATGAGTGGTGTATAAATGTTATTGTCATCGTGCTTATTGATAGTATGAGAGTACATTTCTTTATCTACTTAAAAAAATAACCTAGAACTATGTTTATACATTTCAAAGCTACTTATGTATAGCCTATAGTTTCCTTAACTACTTATATACAATTTGGATTTTCTTGTGTATAGTCTAGAGCTACCTAGAAATAGTTTAGAGCTACTTGGATATAGTCTAGAGTTACTTTATTCTTCACTTGATAATGAATTTCTAGTTTTATCATTAGTGGTTGATGTATGAGGAGAGTTATATTAAATAAACATATCCTTAGCTCTAATTCTTGATAGATTTATTTATTTATTTGGGATATTATGCTCTTGATTGTTCATATCTAATTTTATTTCCTTTACTACTTAAAGGAACACTAGGCTACTGAAATCATACTTAATAGGATGGTCTAAATCACCTAAACTTTCTAGTGTAGGATGAACATATCATATTCATCCACTTTTCACTTATCATATACAACGTATAAGTATTTCCCATCAATGGTGAGAAACCTCATGACTGCATCATTCATTTTATGCTAACAAAATCAAAAGTAACATCACTTGGAAGGGGATATCCTCCATTATAATCTCATTTGATTCATCTTCCTCGCATGGAAAACCATTCTTAAGGTTGTATTACTTTATTTTAAATACCTCTAATAATGGTGTTGGCCATTTTAGCCCACATGCCAAGATTTTTCTGAGTGGATGAGCTAAATATAGTTCTATATGGAATGAGTGGTCCAAAGATCACATGTAGATTAAAAATCTTTTGAAACACTTTAAGTAAAATTAAAGTGTAGTTTTTAAAATTTTGAATAAGCAAGTTCTCATGGTGATAAATGTAATTAGGATCATTGAATAAGTTCAAACAAGCCTCAGAGAAACATTGGAGCTTTGAAATATCAAGAAACCATTCCTAGCACAAGTCTAAAGACCCATACCATCATTACATGTCATATAAAAATGGACTAGTCAACTCGATTATGCATCTTATAAGTATGCTTCAAAATCCCCTTAGGCCAAAATGTCACATGGATATGAATTTATTCATTCCTAGATCATGCTCTACAAATTTGGTATTTTGATGAGCTTGCTATCTCAAGGTATAAGCCTTTAAATTTAGACTTTTAGAGTAAGACGTGTATGGGGACATCAAATTAAAGTTATGGTAAATATCCATTTGAATTAAAATATTTCAAGGATGAATGCATAACTAAAAAGTGTAAATATCATTAGAGCTAAGATCAAATCCAATAGTGAGAGGGAAATTAATGATAATAGTGGGTCCCAAAGATCCAATGATGCATATTTTATCATGCATCAAAGATCAATGATAAGCATCAAGTCAAAAGGTCAGTAGATCTCCATGGTGAATATGTAAGTGAAAAGTGGAAAGATCTCATGTGCCCTTATAGATATTTAGTGGTACATGGTGACTAATAGAGATAGTGGGCCCAAATATATCAATGATACATGATCCATCATACAAAGTATATCTAATGGAGAGTGATGGGTAAAAAGGTTAGTGGATCTTAAGAGAAAATATTTAGGTGATAAGTGTCCCAACCATGTTAAATTGGTAGATAATATATAGCTCATGTTTGAGCCATGAAAATGAAGATAGATGGTGTGCATGAAGTCAAGGAGTTAAAGATATAACAACAATATAGAATAAATGAGGAGCTGATAGTTGGCACAATATGAGAAGCCCAAATTGAGATAGATAGTTGATATCAAAATTTGAAATATAGGGACTTCAAATGGAGAATGAATTTGAATTATGTCAAGTTAAGGAAAATATTTAAAAAGGATGCCATGAATTTAGACATGTTGGAAAAATTATTTTTCCACCCTGAGTTGGTAGAATACATAAATGCAAGATCAAATATGATCCATGTTACTAGGAACAGACCCTACAAAGCTATCTAATGCTATTAAAGCCTTGTAAATATTTTCAATAGCTTCTAGATGTAGGTTTTATGTCTCATTTAGAATCAAGAAGCCCTATCCTATGGATATTCATTTGAAATCATGAATATATGACAACTAATAGGGTGATTGGTTTTCATCCATAATATATCTATATTCAGGGTTTAGAAGTAATGGTAGAATGGTGATTGCACAAGGAATGTTAGAAAGAAAACCAATGAGAAATATCAAGTAACTACTTGATAATGTGAAGAACATCAAAACATGATTGAGTAAGATAGTGAAGGTAATTAATTTATAGGATCTTAATAAGGATTCATGAAGTGGTA
>JARHVA010001983.1:0-25000 GCA_037957365.1 Torreya grandis
CAATAAATGATATCGAGAAGTATCTTAGAATATTTTATCATTAGGATAGGGAATATGAGTAGGATGTAGATACTAATAAATTTAATACACTACACACCTTATATTTTTTATGTTAATTAGGATATCTTCATTGGGAAGAGGGATTGTTAGCTAAGGTTTGAATGACATTGTGGTATTAGGTTGATTAGACTTGTGTTTATGGTTTTGAGTATGTTTAAGAAGTGGATATTTATAAATAGTAAGGTGAGGATTATCCTGATTGAAATGTTCTTTCTCTAATTTAGAGTGATGGATTTAGGTATCTTGTTATAGGCTTGTTGACATTCTTAGATCACATCTAAATGATTGAAGTTAGTACCAAAATAAATTCAAGAGAAAGGTTATTAGGTTTTCTACATGTTTCATGGGAGTGTCCCAAAGTTTTGTGATACCATTCAAAATTTTAGTGATCATACCAATGATTTTTAGAGTGAGAGGGATAAAGTTATATAGTTACAATTTAGGAATATATTTCTTAAGTTAATCTAGGGGAAGATGTTTATAAAATTTTACATTGTCTATATATGTTGATGAGGAGGAATAAGTTTGTAAGGGGATTCCTATGAGATGTTGTGAAAGTGTCACTTCATTATATCCACCCAAAAGGATAACATGTATGGTGTGTGTAGATTCATAATTATTTTTGACATGACCATCAATTAGATTTTTTGTTTAGACTTCATGAGCATACAATTTCAATATCTAGGTTGGGAATGATCAAATTTTCTTATGAAGAAGTATTGATGTTTAGATTGATTAATATATTATTCAAATGATTTTGGAGAGAGAGTTATGACTATGTATTTTATTTTTTTTAAAAATAGCATTAGTGAACAAGTGGAAGAGTTTATATTCTAACATTTTTCATTCATCATTATTAGATAAGGTTTTACCATTCTTAATAAATTCTTTATAATTTTAAGGTTCTAAATATTTTCAATTAAATAAATGGGATAAGTTGATTTTATAAAAACCATTGGTCTAAGATTATTGAACCAATGTGTTAGATAAGTCTGATAAGATAGAGATAATACTAGACTTGAATTGGTTATTCCAATCTAAGCCATTAGCTAAAAAGATCTTGGCTATTTTTTTTAGTTATGAAGGTTTTGAGCTTAATCTAATATTTATCAAGGTTACAAAAAGATTTAAAATAAAATTAAAGATTTATTGATCTATGATTGATGATAATAGAATTAATACCACCTATGTCTATGTTTACAATTTGATGAACTAATAGCTCATTTTGAAGATGTTTAATTAATTTATTAATAAGTAAAGGTTTGGAAATTATATTACCATGTAAATATCTAGGGGGAGTTATATTTTTCAATCACAACTAAGGTTACTGAGGATGATTTTGAAGATTAAAAAGTCAATTTTGCATTTACATGATCTAATTTTTATGATTAGTTTGAAAGTTAGCCATTTGGTTCATGGCTTGAAATAATATTTGAGATTATTAATATTTTTTTATAAATAAGAGGAATATTTAGTAACTTATTGAGATGAACTAGTTATGGTATTGACATGGGTATGAGTGTGGGCAGTTCAAGTAGGTCCACTAAAGGAGAGCCCCACAATTTTATTAATAATACTAGGCATGGTGGAAGAATAATGGAGAGAGGAATTTTTGTAATGAATTTCCCCAAATTTAATTAAAAATATGTGTAAGGGGAGGAAAATCCAAATGAGGTTGTATCATAAGATGACAAATGACTGAATGGTCTTTAAACCTATGATTAGGATGCTCATTAATGTAAATGATCATTTTTGGAAAATACTCAAGGTCACTCTCATCCTCTAAAATAGGCATGTGTGGAAGATACTTAAGTGGATTAATACATTTGGAAATAATTACCTCATAATTATTAGTTCAATTCACTACATGAGAATTACCTGTCTCTTTGTTTTTCAAAGTAATGTAAGGGAAATAAGATCTATATATTTTAAGAGAATTGGTAAAATTCATCATATATTATTGGCTCCTCTATTTAGAATCAACAAATATGCCCTACATGATTGTTAGTGTAGGAATTTTCCTACTATGTGGTTGTACCAAAATGTTCTAATTAGCTTGCTTAGGTTAATAATAGGTCATTAAGGGAATGCACTTTACATAATTTTCTAATTATGAGTTGAGTTAATTAATTTTTTTGTGGCCTAATTCCTCACTATATAATGCACCTTTGTATGTATATTTTGGCTAATGATGCTTATACAAATTTTTGTTGTCAAGATAAGCTTCTTCTATTTTTTGAGTTATTCTTTAGATTTCACTACTTCATATAATTTTAGCTTTGTGTATTCAATCTTATCCATACTAATAATCGATTGTGACCCATTTTGACATGGTATCAGAGTTATTTTGGTAGATGAACTCCATATCCTTTGTTGTGAGATATAGAATTCTAGTTTGTTCAATGTATTTTCATTGATTTTGGGTTTTTAGGGTTTGGTGGGGTTTCTAAAAAATCTATGCAAGTCTACATATTTAGAGTGTTAAAGTGAAACATGGATAACATCACTGAATTTATAAGGTGTGGAAACCCTAAGAATGGATATAAGCATTACTTAGTTTTATGACAGTTAATTTCTAACCATTTTGGAGTGTTTTAAGGCCAACTTTTGAATTCTATAAGGTCTCACATGCATAAGGACCTAAATAAGGAGCCAAGTTTATGATACTTGGTTGAAGAGTCCATAGTTGAAGGAATTTTTCATGTTTATTGTGCCTAGCTCCCCAACAAGGTGTATCATGTAAAAAGTACATGTATTAGTTAACTATGGATGAATTAGTACCAAATAGTGTTCCTAAGAGATCTTGGTGTTTTAATTATGCTAGGATAAAAAAATGTCATTACCAAAAAATGAAATGACTAAAACCACACAAAAAACAAGCAATATTTTTTGATCATGTATAATGCACATGAAACACAACTACATTACCCATTGGATATCCATATTCATGGTGTGAGATGCATAATGTATCCAAACAATTTTCCATGCCTAAAAAATATCGATGGAATTGTGCAAGTGGTTGAACGGTCACTACGCATCCATGTCAACCATACTTTCTCTAATCAACCTACAAGCTATCAAACATGCCTATAAATATATAAGATAACCTACTAGACCCCATGACCCCAAGGCCTAAAAAGGATGCTTAATTAATTTTGCAATGATTTCTAGCAACCACTAATTTGAATGATTCTATCTAACTCTTTATGGTACTTAAAAACATCTTTAAGTGATTCTAGCCAATCATAGGGCTTGATTCATGCTTAAATTTTAATTAATATATATTTTAGAATTACTTTAAATTGAAGGTAAGTGTTAACCCGAAATAATATAGTCCCCATATGATGTCCAAAGGGGTTTAAATATCTTAATTAAGCTCCTTGAGATTAGAGCAACCCATCTACATTGTCAGATCTAATTAGTCCCAACCATCAGATCAAGTTAGGGTGTAAAAACCCTAGGAATCCTTATGGGGTCCCATAAAGGTTTATAACCCTCATTTCATGTTTAAATTTCACTATTTAGTGTCAAAATTAACTTTGACATGCTAATCCTTCCTCTTCCCCAATTTAAATTCAAATTAACACCTTTTCCCTCCAAATTTCAAATAATTTAGTAATTCTTAATTAATCAACTATGCACACATTTGCTTGCAAAAATAATTAATAAATCTAAATTTTCCACTTCACCTAGACATCCTACACATTTATTTGAACCATGTTGACTCATCTGACCAACCTTGTCAACTTCTTTAACCTCCTTAGAACATTTCAACATCCTTGACCCATTCTTGATGACTCACTCAACCAACTCCCCTTTCCTCTCACCCTGTGAAATTGGTCATCATCCTCATGGATGAGGACTAATTATCCATAATTTATTATTTAAATAATTATAAATAGTCAAATAATCTTCCACTATTTGATCAACCTCATTGTATACCTATAAATTGATATGCAAGTCATCACTTTCATCCATCCTCACTTATGATAACAAAGTGATATCAAATTCTCAAGTGAATCTAAGAAAATAGAAACTATTAAAATTTCATTTGCATACACAAATACTACCCAATTATCTTTTACATTGGAGAATTATTAATCAATTACATTTAAAGATCAAGTCACTTCGAGTTACAATGGACGAGGTTCATGATACTTTAGCTATGCAAGTTTGTGTTTTTGTTTGTTTTTATTTGTTTCTCTATCCTAAAGTTTAATTTAATTTAGATTATATTTTATTTTTAAGTAACTTCTTAGCTTAGTTGCATTCTAGATTTCTCTTCATATATTTTGACATGCTCAATGGGACTTTCCTTCATCTTCGCATACTGTAAGCATCATAGGTGTATTTAGGAGGTCAATTCAATTGATTTTTATAGTTTTCCTTATGCACATTCATTTAATATTGGTCTTACACATTTTTGTTTATATCTGTAGGTTATTTTATAACATTCTCAGGTTCATTGTATGTTCTAGTACGTAACAACAAAATCAAAGACTTCATTAGTGAAATCATATCAACCAACAATGAAATCATCCTTTTAGCATCTCTTTAGGCAATTTACCACCTTCTAACAATTTTATGTCTCATTTTAGCTTTGTTCCAACTTGTATAGTTTTTATTTTTTTCTAAAGAATAATGAAATTAGTGGTTTCATCAATGAAATCAAAAGACCAAACATAAAAATCATTTTTATTTTTTTTTGTCTCTTTTAGAAGGTTATATTTTTTCTAATAGTTTTTCTACCTCACTCAAATCTATTCTAACTTGTATATTTTTGTTTTTACCTCATTTATATGTAACTAAAAAATCAGGGATTCTATCAGTAAAATTATATGGGTTAGTAATGAAATTATTTTTCTTTACTTGTTTGATACCTTTTCTATTCTTTTTGTGTTTTCTATGTTTTTTTACTAGTAGCAAAATTATAGAGTTTAATAATGAAACCTATTTCTCTCAATTTTTACTTGTTTTTATTTAAAGAAGAAGAAAGGAACTAGTAACAATGGTGTGGTAGAAGAACCTAGTTATTTATGAATGTGTGATCTAGATGAGTGTGAATATCTCCTCTTTATCTTGGGAAGTATGACCTGTAGATAAGAAAGAACTCATGAAAATGGGTTGTTAGATGGGTAGTAAGGTGGATTTCCTAGCATGAGCTATATCTAAGAAGCATGAGCTTGCTATGAGGTTATCAATCCACTCTTTGATAATAGTTAAGTTGAAAGACATAAAAGGAAAGTAATTACATCAAATAATATAAAGAAATAAAATACAAGAAAAAATAGATTATTGATAATGAAAAATAAACTAAATATAACAATAATGGTTCAATACTAGTGCTAAAGTAGGTTAGGTCAGGTTCAAAAAATAAGTGAGATCTCTATGAATAGGCAAGGACACAAAAAGTTAGATTTGGTTGGGGGTAAGAGTTTGGAAATAACTTACTATTATTTCTTGCCATAGTGACCATCGATGGTTGGGGTGACCGTTGGTGGTTATATTGACCATTAGTGATTGAGTGATCATTGGTGGTTGAGGGTGATCATCGATGGTTGAAGTGACTGTCGATGGTTCTTTTAGATTTTGAAGATGTTCAAAAAAGAAGTTACAAAATGGATTAGTGAATGGTCTAGGATTTTCTTAAATGTTTAGGATTTATAAAGTAAGATGTAGAAAGGTCTGATTGGGATAGGGAGGTTAGAAACTAAAATAACAAAACTAGAAATACAAAGTGTACCTATTTTATTACTTTATGGTAGATGGCTGATCCTAGAGAAATTTTGGTAGAATAACATTGCTTTATCTTAAGAGTAAATTTAGTAGAGGTTTAGGTCTCTATTATAGTTATTTAACTACTAAAATGAAGAACTACTTATTGGAAGCTTGATTACCTATGTGAAAGAATGCTTGATTATGGATCCCTATTCACCTCCTAGTCTCCTCCTTTTATAGGTAAAGAGAGATAGAGGTAGAAGGTTTCATAAGAGGTTAGGCTACTAATTTTGATGAATCATGATGTGTTAGAACTAGGTAAGGTGAAAATATTAAATTTTAGAATGTTAGCTTATACACAACTAGTCAGGTGTTTGTTCAGATGATGGGGAAGGGACATGACCATCGACAATTAAGGTGACCATCGATGGCCAAGCTAACTATCGATGGTCAAGTGTCAAAGGTTAAGTGGGATAAAAAGGGGTAAGTTATTTATTTGGTTAGATAAATAGATAACTTGACTTAGGGTCACGGTTAAGGGTTAGGTAATGGTCTAATCCAAGGGTGTTTTGACATTTAGAATTGTAGTGTGTAGAATTCTAGTGTCTATATTTTTCCCCTTTTTGTTATGTAGTTTGTGTCATTAAGCTATAAAAAAATGGATTGTGGGTCAAAGGTTGGTTGCCCTGAGTATGGGAGGAGGTTTTCCCCTTCAAATGAGAGTTAATGAGGTGAAACCAAAATTAAGTCAAGGTTTGATAAGTAGTTTATGGTACATCATGAGGTTGCTAATAATGGTGGTTGGGTATTTGAAATACAAACATGAAAAAAAATATGACTAAGTTTTGATAGCCAAGATCATGTATAAAATAAGTTACCATGGTTAATAAAAACAATGTTAGTTTTAGAAGGATAAGTGACAAGGTAACTAGTCCCCAATGTTAGTCATAGTTGATCAGGTTATTTTTATCAAGTCTCCTAGATAGGGTCAATGTTTTTGTGGGTATTTGAGGTAGGAAGTGCTCTATTAAAAAAAATGGTCTGGTGTGCACTAGGTGGTGTAAGGTCAAATTTTTAACATGGCAAGGTTGGTTAGTGTGGTTAAAAGGACCAAGGCAAGGTTGTTACAAAATATGTGATAATTTGGGCTAAAATGGCTAACATCAAGGTGGATGTGGTTGGGTGGTTGGTTGGTTAGAGAGGGTGTACTATGAAGGTTAGTTCTGGTTTAGTAAATAAGGATGATCTACAAAAAGGTGTTACTAAGGTGTTGTTGCCTAAAAAATGAAAAAGTGGGTTTCTTGATTATCAATGGTCATGGATCCCAAAATCAACCGTCAATAGTCACCCTAACCATCGATGGTCAAGGGGAAACCCTAAAACCACGGGGATAAAAATTAAAAAGGGTAAAGTCATTTTAGTTATTGATTTTGACTCTATAACTCCCTTATACTAGTTATTTTAGCATTTTTGGTGTGAGGGTGTTGATGAGGTGGTTGGTGATTGGTTGATTGTTGTGGTTATTGAGGTGGACTAGACTATTGGACTAATGATGTAGGGTAGATGAGGAAATGACTGAGTGGTGAGAGTTAGACTTCCTCCTTAACAATGGTTAAGGAATGAGGTAAGTTCTACCTTGAATTGATATTATAGATTGATTTATTTAGTTAATAGTTGAATTGTATTAGTTTGTTTGTTTGTTGATAGGGTTTTGGGTTTGCCCTAGGTATTAGGTCAGGTCTATTGTTTTTAGTTGAAGTAGTGGATGAAAAGTGAAATTGAGAATGTAGGTAGGTTAAGAGAGGGTCAAAATAGGTATAATGATAGGTTTATTAAAGATTAGAATGAAATTTGAGATGGTTATGGGTAGGTAGGGTTAGGTATTCTCTACTAGTAGTCACAAACAATGACCATTGGTAGTCATACCTGATCATCAATGATCATAGTTAACCATTGATGATCAAATATTGGGGCCAAAGGGCTAGCTGACCATTGGAAATTGTAGTAACCATTGGTGGTCAACTAAGGGGTGAGGAATTTTTGATAAAATGCCAAGGAAAATGGGAAATCAATATGTTTATTGGTAAGATTATGTTTGATGAAAGGTTAAGGAAAATGGGTGTAAGGGTAAAATGTTTCTAATGAAGGTTAGTGTTTTTAGAATTTAGAATGTGGGTTTATGGTGGGCTTAGAGATATGATAATTTAGTTAAGATATAAAATAAAAAAGTTAAGTGTGTAGTAGGTAGGTGATATGAGGTAAAATGGGGTGAAATCTATGGGTATCATAGTCAAGTGCATTTTATAATGATTTTTGTAAGCACAAAATTTGATCTAGATGTGGGATCAAGTCCCTCAAATATTTGTAAATATCCATTGAGGGATGATTAAGGATGAATAGACACAAATAGAAGAGGTTTTCCTTAGTGTGATGAGGCACTTACAACATGTGCCATGAGATACGATAATGATTATGGCCCTCATCGAGAGATGGGATCTAGCCATAAACACCTTTCTATTACTGATGTGAGAGATGACCATCCTACATGAGGATGTACATAAGATTACTTGGATACCCATTTATGAGGAGCCAATATATCATATTGAGAGTGATGAGAGAGATGAACATATGGATCTCCTCTATGGTGATGTTCTTACATTCACCAGATGGCATGTTAGTAGCTTTAGTTATAGGTCATTATATTAGAGGGACAAAGATGATAGGTGGTTGATGATGAAGATGATGATGATGATGATGATGATGATGATGATGATGATGATGATGAAATTCTCCTATTTTTCATTTCTAAATTTGAGTAGTGGGTAGTTTCTTTATCTATTGCTAAGGGTCCTAGTGGAGATGTTTTTTGGTTAATTAATTTTTGTATGGGCACCAATTTTGTTGGTAAAAATTTATAGGAAGTTATGGGGGTTATGAGTGCATTGGAGATATGAGATCAGTGTGATTTTTGTGCTTCTTTTCTTGTCTTATGAGAATATTAAGGTCATGAGGCTGATGGGGTTGCCATGGGAGGGATACATCCAGATGGACTTCAGGGTGGGATTCATATAGTTTAAGGGTGACTATGCACTCATAATAGATGGAGGAGGCATGAGGGATATTGATTTGTTTAGGGAGGCATTGGAGATCTTGGTGGCTAGAGATGTGGTTTGGAGGCTATATGTGGTATTTTAGAGGTGGGGACACTATACTCAACATATTTTGTCATTGTAGAGTTAGAGGTGGATTTATGAGAGGAGAGAGGGTGAACTAAGCTCATATTATTTGATAGAGTGTGCATGCAATTTAGCTTGGTATAAGAGATCCTAGGTTCATTATTGAGGTATATGAGGGAGGATGCTAAGTTTTTGCTTCCTAATCTACAATTAGAGGAGGTGGTTATTGATCATGAGGAGCTACTAGTCAGAGCAGAGATTGATGATGCCAATTTTGTTGATGGGTATGCATCTTAGTATTAGGCATTATATGTAACAACTAATTTTAGGTGGGATGATGGGGGCATGTAACCCATAGATGTGGATCCCACTAATGGGGGTCTAAAGGTATATGCACATGTAGGTTTCCCTCATGAACAAGTAAGAGTGGTAATGGCTACTACATTGGTGTAGATCACAATGTTATAGGGATAGTGGTCATATTTTAGGGATAGATTATGACATTATAGGGTCAGATTATGACTATGATAAGGGAGAGGGACTAGGCCAAGACTTCACTAGACTTGGTAACCTAGGAGAGGGACACTTTGAGGTAGCGAGGAAGAGAAATTTTATCACTAGTAGGATCACTAGGTAACATCCCTATGGCATGGTACTTAACTAACATTGAGGAGTTGTGATATTATGAGGCCATAGTTTTGATAGTATCCATAGGAGCCCTAATGGGGTGAGTATAGAGCCAACATGATAGGTGGTGTAGGGGTAGTGACTCTAGGTCAGTGGGCCACTTTAGTGAGTGGGAAGATAGGCATCTTAGGAGGGTATGTGATAAATGGATGTGGCACCCTAGGGGCATGATATGATATGATATGTTATGTATATATGTAGATGTACATGATTTTGATATTGTCTTACATGTTGATGTAGTGAGATGTATATTTTTGAGAAAGAGAGATGAAAATGAGTATATGTACTATTTATGTTGATGAGACAAGATGTATATGATGATATATAGATTTGATTTTATGGTTCATGATTTATGGTTTATGGTTTTGATGTTTATGCTCATGATATGTAGACTCACTACCATAGGCATGTGATGATTATGGATGATGTTTATAATGATTGGATATAGATGATTATTATGATGTGATGTTTTGATTGACATATGGTTATGATGTTCATGGGTTTGTATGATTATGGATATGATGTAGTTCATGATGTGGTTTATGATTATGGTTGGGATTTTTTTATGTGTAGGGATAGGATGATACTCATGGTTATATATATGTGATGTGGTTTATTTTATTTGATGATAGCAAATGAATTAAGTTAGATAACAAACTAGATGTGGGGAAAGAGAAAAAAATGAGACATATGTCCAAGTGAATACATGAACCAATTATGAGAAGATAAGAAAAAGACATGATGATCCTTCATTGGTAAGGACTAAATAAAACCAATGTTAGATTAGCCTCATGAATATAATCCCTTCAATGCTTTGCATTAGCATACACTGGCTGATAAAAAGGTGTCTTGATCACATTGTGTCAAGTAAGCTCTAAGTACCTTGATTTGTAGATGGTATAAAGGAGAGATGGGTGGTAGGTGATATGAAGGGAAAATGGGTGATAGGTAAGGTAACCTTATGTGGGTTAGTTTTCCCCTTCTATAAGTGACCTAAGAACCATAATAGATAAGTCCATGTCATATATAAGGTGTAGATTAATCGATGCAAGAAGTCTACTAAAGTTATACATGAAAGCTGATTGTAACTTTCTTGGGGATAACTTGTTTTGATTTTGGTATAGGGTTTTGTGTTGCTTTGTTTGATAGGTTTGTGAAGCTGATCAATGCAAGAAGCTTCAAATTATTGATTTAACAAAATTAAATTAGCCATACTTCAAGGGAGTGGTATAAGTTTGGGTTTGTTTATTTGGTAGCTATCCTTCAAGGGAATAGTCTATCTTTTTAAACACTCGTTAGATTTTGGGTAACAATCCTTTTAGGGAATAGTCTACATGCTAGAGACATTTTACCTAATTATATTTTGGTATCCCAAATTTTTTAGGTACTAATTTAGACATGGACAAGTCTATTTAGGCTTAGAGGTTTACCTTTATGATGGTAAAACTTAGAGCACAAGAGGTCAATGATAGGCGAAAGAGGTGGTTTTGAGAAATAATGACCATGGGATTCCATCCAATTAGGGACAAAAAGTATCCATGAGAACCATACCATAGGTAGAGGCATAGTACCCATATTTAGGATTAGGCTATGAATATGATGGTTAATCACATGGTTATATGTTATAATTAGTTGTCCTCAAAGGGATAATATGAGGGTATGAGGAGGGTAAAAATCTTGTCAATTAAGGGACAAGATAAAGTTAGACAAGAAAGTGAATTTTATCCTTATTTAATAAAATAACGGACATAGATGTGAAGCATTAAGATGTTCAGGTTCTAGTTTGCCTTTGAGAGAGGATAAATGATAAGCTCTTGATACATACTTGTGGGTTATGATGTGGGGTCCAAGATAATTGAAATAAAACTTACCTTGCTTGCTCTTCTCCATATTGGTCACATGTTGATTTTCCTTTAGGATGAGGTCTTTGATGTTAAATTCTTGTTCTTTTAGGTGCTTATTATAATCACACTTGATTCATTCTTGGAAGAAATGAATGTGGTTAAACACTTCTAGGTGGTATTTGTCAAGTATCTCAAGTCATGCTAAATACTCTTGATGATAGTTACTCTAAAAAATGATGTCTTGCAAGGATATATGAAGAGAGGGAATCTAGACTTCGATAGGCTAGATTGCCTCTACTCTAAAGACTAGAGAGAAAGGGGAAACATGTGTAGAGGTTCAAATTCTAGTGTAATAGTCCCATAAAGTGAAGGGGATGTGTAAGTGCCAATCTTGACCAAAAGAATTAACCACTTTGGTTAACATCTTGTTGAGGGTTTTATTAGAGACTTTTGCCTACCCATTTACTTATGGATGGTAAGGCAAGGAATAGCTTAACTTGATGCCAAATACATTAAAAATACCTTGGACTTGATTTTTTTAAAATATTTACCATTATCAGTGATGATTTTATGGGGAACACTGAAATGATAGATGATATGATGATTGATGAAGTTGACTATCTTGTCAGCTTTGGTTAAGATGAGAGGAATAACCTACACCCACTTGGTGAAATACTCACTGGTGGTGATGATAGAGTGCTGCCACTATGAGGAATGAGGATTGATTTCCATAATGAGATCAATTCCCCATTGTGATAAGGGCAAAAAGTCCATGGATAATTGAAGGCCATGGGCTAGTGCATGATGTAAATTAGTATGTTGCTAACATTTAACACACTTCTTTACATAATTGAAATAGTCTTGGTTGAGGGTGGGCCAATATTAGCCAATGAAAATGATATTTTTAGTGATATGTAAACTAATAAAGTGTCCCTCACATATCCCATCATGCATTTTATTGATATCATGGGAAGATTCATGATTGCATAGGCAACAAAAAGGGATCCTGGCAAAAGCATGTTTGTAAAGGATTCCCCCTAGTATGGTATAATGATAAGTACTTTGAAAAAATGCTCTTTGGTCATTTTGAGAGAGGTTGGGAGGAAAGATATCTTAGTTGAGGTAATCAAATGTTTGATCATACCAAATGTCTAAGGGATATTCCTCCACACTACAAATGGTAGGGAGGTCAGATTGGATATAAGAGGGTGTGATAAAGTAATGAATGGTGACAAAGAGTTTGGAATTAGAAGGTTGAGATGGGGTTTGGGATATAAGGGAAGCTATTGTATCTATGAATTTGTTGGTAGATTGCATAATAGACTAGATGAGGTAATGATAAATGATGCTAAGAGTACATGTACTAGCTATTTTTACTTTTTCAAGACATCATTATTACATTGGTAGGATCAATTAACCTGGTTGACCATAAGTTTAGAATCACCAATGACACCGATCATCTTAAAGCCTAAGGCTAGAGCAGTTTAGAGACCTATCATTAGTGATTCATACTTAGCCATACTATTGGTACACTCAAAATCAATTTTGAAGGAAAGAAGAAGAGGATTGCCATTAATGGGAATAAGAATAACTCTATCACCCCCACCTTACTAACACTTCAAACCATCGAAGAACATGGTAATTTGGTAGGGGATGTCCTCTTGAGAAAGAGTCATGATAGAGTCATCTAAAAACACAAGAGGAAGTGGTTGGTTGTCTAGTAAAGGAGATTTAGCTAGTTGATTGGTAATTACTTGCCCTTTAATCAACTTTTGATAGAGTAAATCAAGGTTAAACTCACTAAAAAGCATGAGCCACTTAGCCATATGATAGTTTTGGTATGATTTAGAGTGTATGTACTTGAGGGGGATGGTGTTAGTGATGACAAAGGTTTTGTGATTGAGGTGATAATGATGAAGTTTGGTAGCCATGAAGACTAAGGTGAAGCAAAGTTTTTCAATATGGATGTAGCAAGTTTTGTAATCTATAAGTGTTCAAATTATATATTAGACAACTTACTCTTTATTTTCATCACAGTGAGTTACCATTGCCCCTAAGGAATGGGAAGTGGTAGATATCTAAATATAGAATGGTTGGTCCTCTTTAGGTGGGATAAGAATGAGTGGAGAAAGAAGGTACTCTTTGAGTGAGTCAAAGGATTGTTGACATTCCTTATTCCACTTAAAATATGTATCTTTCTTGAGAAGATGGTGAAAAGGTTCACATATATCTGATAACTGAGAGATGATGCAAAAAATGGATTAGAACTTCTCCTATAGGCTATGAAGTTTCTTAAGGTGGGTTGGAGGTGGCATGTCAAGGATTACTCTAAATTTGGCTAGGTATACTTCCATTCCTTAGAGAGAGATGAAAAATGCAAGAAGCTTTCTAGATAAGAACCCAAAAAAATATTCCTTGGGATTGAGTCAAACATGGAAATGGATTAATCACTCAAAGATAATTTTGAGAACATCTAGATGATCCTTATGATATTTGGATTTCTAAAGGAGATCATATACATAGTCCTCTATGATTTTATATATGAGATCATGGAGGATGTAGGTCATTACACATGGGTAGGTTGCTCGAGCATTCTTTAGACCAAATGGCATGATCCTATAAAAAAAGGTTCCCCAAGGGGCGATGAAAGAAGTCTTATGTTGGTCCTTAGGGGAAATCAAGATCTGATTATATCCTAAGAAACCATCCATGAGAGACAACATCTCATGGATAGCTATAAAATCAACAAGTTGGTCAATGCTAGGCAAGGGGAAGTCATACTTTAGACAAGCAAGGTTGAGGTCATAGAAGTAAACACAGAGGTAAAGACCCCCTACAGGTTTATTAATGGGGATGATGTTGGAAACCCATTGGGGATAGTTAATGGGTTGAATGAAATTTTAAGATAATAGGCATTAAAGCTCTTCTTTGACTAAAAGGGCAATATGAGGGTACATCTTATGGAGCTTTTGCCTAATAGGCTTAACATCAAGACAAATGATAATGTTATGGAGAGAAATGGAAGGGTTAATTTTGAGCATATCTTGATAGGACCAAGTAAATTCTATGATATGGTCATGAAGTAAGGAAGGGTAATCCTATTACTCTAAATAATCTAAGGATTGACCAATCTTTACAATGCAGGGGTTATCTTATGTACCCAAGTTGACATCGATAGTGGATTTATTCAACATGGTTTTTTTCTCAGGAGGAAGGGATTTATGGATAGAAAAATCCCCCATACCAAGATAAGTGATAATTAAAACATCATCTTGATGTTTGATGGTGTTGATTGTAGGAGAATCATTTTCTACCATTTTAGGATGAATTAGATGGAAGGTTTTAGTTTGGCCATCCTTTTGATAGGTCAGGGGGCCCAAAATAATGGTATGTGAGGATGGGATGTCTTCCTGAATGGTGGGGTTGGTGAGGATGGGATGTCTTCCTGAATGGTGGTAATATGTTTGGGTGAATCAATGGGTTCTTCTGGTGGTATGAACCCAAGGACAAATAACTCATGAGTTTTCTAGGTTTTCATGGAAGGTAACTTGTGGGGTCTATAATTGTAATGGTTAAGAGGAAATCCCTTCCAAGCACACCTATGAAGGTACAATTTAGCTAATTCTATTTTTTCCAAATAGGATAAATTAGATGTGAATGGTTGAATAGAAGAGGTGGTGGTGGAAGTGAGAAGACGTTGATCAAGTCCCCTATAGATGAAATTAGTTTGGTGGTTAGGGAGTCAAAAAGGGATTATGGTTGAAATATTAGGGTCATAATCTAGATCATGGTCAAGGTTTCCATACTCTTGAGGGGTAGGGAAGGCATCTAAGGCTAAAAGGTGATACTCTCCTATTGAGAGATGTTGTAATGTTGGTTTCAAGAGGTCCTCTACAAGGGTATGAGATGAAGGGATAAATGAGTTAGTTAAAGATTCACCAATGGTAGGGGTGGAGTTGTTATTGGTTTATGGTGAGGTGGTGTTGTTTTTGGTTGGTGGTGACGTGGATGAGTGAGGAATAAGAAAATAATTGGGTTAGTATGTCATATTTCAAGAGGTAAAAGGGTTAGGATCAGCTTGTATGGTGATAACTTGACTCTCATGTTTAAAATCAACACATCAATGTAAGGTAGATGAGACACAACTCATGGCTTAGATATAAAGTTGTCCAAGTAAGATGAATTGGATCTCACCTTCTATGATGTAGAAGAGATATGAAAGCATGTGAGTTCCCAAAGAATGTGGAGGATGATTGTTCCCAAGGTTGTGGCCATAGTATCATTAAAAGAATAGAGGACCACTAAGGTTTTTGATATGATATTCTTTTGAAATTGGAGTTGGTCATAAACATGAGAGGATATAATGTTAATACTATCTCTTCCATTTATCATCACCCTTTTGATGTTGGTTTGATTCATGTATATAGTAATGAAGAGATGTGGATCAAGATCTTCAAGATGAATTGAAGGTATTTCTAAATCCTTAAATGTGACAAAGGTGGGAAGATGAAGAGATCTAAAAAATGATGTAAGAGGTTGAGGGTCTTTGGTTTGGACCTCTATAGATTATACAACCTCTATTAGTGCTTGGTGGTGATAGGGAGAGGTGTTTATTAGTTTATATAGGCTCATCTTCACCAACGTTTAGTGAAGTTGTTTTAGAACTACTCATTGGATAGATTTAGAAGGGTTAGAGGAAGAAGCACCAAAAATAAATATTTTGGGTTTTGGTGAAGGTGAAAGTGAAAAATGGGTTTAAATCCAATTTCAAAGATGGGTGGGTAAGGCTATGAGTGGGAAGTACCCATAGGTTCTTGATAGGTTTGATTAGAGAAGTGTAAGGTGATTTGATAATTTTGGATGGAGATGGTTTGGATTGTTCCTACATGATTTTTGAAGGAGAGGTATTTGATAAAGGGATTGAGGTGATGATAGGTTTAATGGTTTATGAAATTGAGGTTAAAGGTTCATGATTTTTTTGATAAGGGAGCCCAAGATGGTGCCAAAAGGTGGCTCGACCTAATTGGGTTGAGAGTAGATGTCTAGGCTTTAGATTAGTCTAAAGAAGGGTTTGTAAAATAGTTTAATTCCTTAGGAATTAGATTCAAAGATTATGCCCATATGTTGAGGTGAGGAAATGGTTCCTTCACCCTTATCACTAATGAAAGATTCCAAGGTTTTGGAAGATGTATCCTTCATGGGGGGAATAGGTAAAGTGATCTATCCTTGTGGAATGGTTTCTAAAGGAGAGAGGGTGACTCCATGGTGGGGGAGGAAGGTGTGATGACAATGGTCTCCTCTTTTGGTATTTATATCAAAGGAAAGGTGGGTATGTCTTTTATCTCCTCAAGTGAAAGAGAAGAGTTAGTTTCTTTCTTTGTTTGGGTGCCCAAAGGAATAGAGGGTGATTCCCTCACTTTGATAGGTAGAGTGGAGGAAGAGGTAGCCAAGGCAATGGTTTCCTTAATGATAGTTTTAATGATAATTGCATTGATCGTATGGACCTCATGAATATGAGATGATTCTATTTTGTTATCATCATGGTTGGTAGAAGGGGATATCAAAATATGTCAAGTGACTAATTCAGGGGTGCATTGGGATTGTCCAATGCAAGTTTTCCTTTATCAATTAAGTTTTGGATAATGGTTTTTAAGGTGTTTCACCTACTAACATTATATCCAATGACATGGTGGAAAGTACATAGATCATTCTCATTATACCAACTAGGCACAAGATGAGAAACATCAAATTGTAGATGAAGTTTGATAGGGGGAAGTTGTATGATGTTGGATTTGAGCAATTTGTCCAAAACTGATGCATGCAACTCCCCTAACAGAGTGTATTATTTTGAGGTAGCATAGTTTTGATTTTAGTTTTGTTGATTAGAGGGGTTATAAGAGTTAGTCTGGTTGGGTTGGTTGACAACTAGAGGTGTGGTTATTTTGAGGAAAACCATGTTTATATATGCATTTGGTTTGGTGTAGGGGTAGTTAGATTGGTTTGTGGTTTTATAAGGGGAGGGGTTGTTGGATTTGAAACTAGAGTTTTTATTTATTAGTTTTAACTTCCCCACATCAATGTCTCTGATTTCTAGTTTGCATGCCATGGTGAAAGCCTCATCAAAGGTTTTGAATGTTTGAACCTATAGAGTGGGGGAAATATGTTTGGCACAATCTTAATACAAAATTTCAATCAACTTGGGTTGGGGTAAGGACATATAGAGCTAGTTGATAAGATGTCTCCATCATGCTAAAAATTAGTAATTTACTCATCATCAAATTGACTAATGGAGTAGAGGTCATTGATGGAGACCTTATTAGATATATTGATGGAGAAATGATATAAAAAGGTTTGGGAAAGTTCAAAAAAAGAAAATATGGAGTTCTTGGTGAGAGAACTATACCAGTCTAAGGCTGGTCTAGATAAAGACATGGGTGAGGTACAAAGGAGAAGGGCATCATCATATTCAATCAAACAATAAGAATGGTGAAATGCTCTTAAGTATTATTGGGGGTCCTCTTTACTTTGAAACTTATATAATTTTGTTAGTTCCCATTGAGGAGGATAATGTTGTATAAGAATATATGGATGAATAGGTTCATTGAATATTTTATCATAAGACAAGAGGTTATAAGCCCAAGAGATAGATGATTCTAGGTTGGTCATTTTGTCCATCAACATTTTGACAAAATCTATTTGGGGTTGGGGAACTCCATAATTGAATGGTAAGTGTTGTTTAGGTTTGGTGGATGTAATATATGGATAATTGGTAGAAGGTTGAGAGGATGCCATAGGTTGGTATACGGTCATTGAGGGTTAGGATGATTCCACATAAGGGTTAGTTTGAATAAAATATTGGGTAGAAGATAAAGCTATGTATCATTGTGAATTAGTAATATAGCATGGGTAGGGTATCATGGGAATTTGTTAAGGGATTTATATGGGTTAATTTGGAGGTATGATTGAAGTGGTAGGTTAGGAAATTAATATGGATTAGGTTGGAAGTGTGGAATGGGGGTCAGTGGCAACTCTAATATTGATAGGTGGAAGGGTAGAAGGAATAGAAAGAACCACATTTTCAAGTGGGGTGGAGATTGGTGGATTGGTAGTGATGAAGGGAATAATTGAAATATGGCTAGAAGGTATCCCCATGGTGGATATAGTTTGGGTAACTAAAGGTAAGGTTACCCCCATGTTAGAGGAGTTATCAGTTGGTGTAGGTGGTTTGTGGTTATTGGTTGGGATCTTTGATTGAGTTTTGGTTGAGGTAGTGGATGGGATATTAGTGGAAGAAGATGTTTGGGTGTGGGTAGTGCCAATCATAATATGGGGTGGCATCCCATAAGTTGGATCCATATGAGGAACCAAAGTAGGGGTGCAATGAGATAAGGTGTTGAGGTAATGTTAGAGGGCCACAAGGTTATTATCAAGGAATATGGAAAAATACACATCACCTTTGACAAATATATAAGGCATGGTAGGAGGGGAGAATGATGGGGAGAACCCTAAACATCCAAGGTATATTCAATGGAGGAATAATAAGAGGAAGGTGGCTCTTTTTTGGTTTGATTTCTCAACTATTGTCTAGAAAAGACCATGTGAGGAATAGAAAGGAAATGATGAGAAGCTCACAACACAAACACAAAGTAAGAAGAAATAAAAATATTTCAAAACAATCAAAACATACACTAGATTGTGTTTAAAAACTTAAGAATCTTTTTATATTTCTTTTGGCTTATGCTTTATAAAGTATGAAGAAGAACTTTGGTTTGTAGATCAAGTACTAGAAAGGAAGTCTATGGTTGGTTTTAGGTGTTAAAAGCTCTCAAAAATATGTATTGAAATTTACTACATGGCTTGATATTAGGGCCTACCCCCTCACTTTACACACCACAATGATAAGAGTGTTGTGTGCTTAGCCAAGATATACTAAATTTCAAAGTTTAAACTTAACTAGAGAGCTAAGTTTTGGTTTTTTTTCTTGGTAATGACCTCCAAGTAAGATAGCCAAAGGGCAAGGTTTAATATTAGGAGTTGAAATCCTAGGAAGTCCTTATGTCAACTATTTTGATGTTTTGATTAATTATGTGGTTTGGTATAGTGTGTGATAACAAGAGTGAAACTATGATTGATTACTTTGCTTTTAAGTTAACTAAAACATGCAAGTAATCAATGTATGTAAGGTTTATTTTATACCTAAAATAAATTTTGATTTTCACTATATGAGCATAAAATAAATGAATAAAAGGGCACGTAGATGCTACTAGGTCCCACTTGGCATGCCAACATGTTTCTCTCAATTTATGTTTGTTTCTATTTAAAGAAGAAGCAAGAAACTAGTAACAAGGGTGTGGTAGAAGAACTTGGTTGTTTATGCATGCATGATATAGATGAGTGTGAAGAAATACTCTTTTTCTTAGGAATAATGAATTGTATATAAAAAATCACTCATGAAAAGGGGTTGTTAGATGGGTCGTAAGGTGGATTACCTAGCATGAGTTAGATCCAAGAATTGTGAGCTTGCTAAGAGATAGTCAATCCACTCTTTGATAATAATTAAGTTGAAAGAGATAAAAGGGAAGTACTTGCATAAAATAATATAAATAACTAAAATGAAATAAAATAAGAAATAAATGTTTGATAATGAAAAATAAACTAAATATAGCAATAACAAGTTAATACTAGTGCTAAAGTAGGTCAGGTTAGGTTTAGAAAATAGGTGAGGTCTCTATGAATAGGTAGGGACACATAAAGTTAGATTTGGTTGGGGGTAAGGATTTGAGCATAACATGATTTTATTTCTTACCATAGTGACCATCGATAGTTGGGGTGATCATTGACAATTAAGCTGACCATTGATGCTTAAGTGACCATTGATAGGTTGAGGGTGACCATCAGCAGTCAAAGTGACCATTGATGGTTTTGATGGATTCTAAAGATATTCAAAAAAGGAGTTATATAATGGATCAGTGAATGATCTTGGATTTGGTTAAAGGTTTGGAAGTTAGAAAGTAAGATGTAGAAAGGTCTGATTGGGATAGGGAGGTTAGAAACCAAAATAACAAAATTGAAAATACAAAGTGTTCCTATTTTGTTGCTTGATGATAGATGGGTGATCCTTGAGAAATTTTGGTAGAGTCAAAATGCTTTTCCTCAAGATCAATCTTGATAGAGGTTTGGGTCTCTATTTTAGTTGCTAAATTGCTATAAGGAAGACCTACTAGCTAGAATCTTGATTACTTGTGTGCAAGAATGCTTGATTATGGATCTCTATTCACCTCCTACACCCTCCTTTTATAGGAAAAGAGATATGGAGGTAGAAGGTTCCATAGGAGGTTAGGCTATTAATTTCAATGCATCATGATGTGTTATCACTGAGTAAGGTAAATATATTAAATTATGCTATGTTAACTTGTACATAGCTGGTGAGGTGTTTGTTCAGGTGGTGGGGAAGGGACCATACCATTGATGGTCAAGGTGATCATCAATGGTCAAGCTGACTATCAAAAGTCGAGTGTTGAAGGTTAAGTGGTGTAAAATGGGGTCGGTTAGTGAGTTGGTTAGCTAACTAGCTAACCTAACTTAGGGTCATGGTCAAGGGTTAGGTAATGGTATGATCCAGGGGTTTTGTGACATTTGGAACTATAATGTGCAGAATTATGTGTCAAAAAATCCATTTAACCTATTAGTGAAATCATCTTCTAATTATGTTTTGTTACTATGTCACTTTTTTCCATGTTTTTAGAGCTCTCTATGCTTGTTTCCCTCTATAATTAACTCTCTGTTCTAGATTTTTTGCTTGCATCATCTACTTTTTTAATATTTTCCTCTTCTATTTCTAATAGGAAAATCAGTCATCTCTTTAGTGAAATCATAGACATATTCAATGAAATCAACATAAGCTTCAATGAAATCATATTTAATATCGGTAAAATTGTTACATAGAGTTATGAGATTAGTAAACATATTAGTGAAATCATTAGGAGTATTCATGAAATCATTCTAATTTCTTTTTATTATTTCATTTTATTTTTATTTCTTAATAGTTAATAATTTCATAGTTTGGTATGTGCATGTGTAATAGTGAAACTATTCCAGAGACTTGTTTTTCTGTTTTTTTGTGATTTTTACTAACTTTTTATAGTTTACCTTGATTTTTAGCCAAACAAAAAAATTCTAATAGCTTATTTATAAGTTTCTAGTCAAATAAAAACCTATGAATAGCTAAACAACTCAATTCTCATTTGATTTCAACATTTTTTTTGTTTTTTTAACAAGATTTTTCAAAGTTCAATTTTCTTTTTATTGTTTTAGTAATTAACAAACATTTGTTTTTCTAGAGTTAATTAATTTTTATTTTCAATATTTTGTGTTGTGATTGGTTGTGTATGATCTTGTATTTGCATCACATTGGTGGTGATAATTGAGAATAAAAAATAATACCTGTAATTTTTTTTACCTAAGATGATACTTACACATATGCTCTTCTATTGGCATCACATTGGTGATGATACTTGAGAATCAAAGGAAAGTGTTAATCTTTTTATTTTAATTTTTTAAGGGGTCATTTCTTCCATGGATTTCATTGCCATGTGGTAAACTAGTGGGTATGTAAATTTAGTTAGAGCCATCATTGTTGTCTAATCAATCATGTGTTTTAAGCACATAGTAAAATGAGGGTCTTACACACTCCAATATCTAGACGTTAGATATTATGACTCAAAGTTTATTTTTTCTAATGTCAACACATTGAAACCCTAATGAATGTGTTGGGTACATTGGGAAATACCCTTTTGTGTGCATCTATAAAATCAATTTATTCCATTGTTCTAGGCCTCATCATACCAAAAGGTATATACATAACTCTTCTAGGTAAATTTGTCTATACCTTAAGTCTAGGAAAGTTATTCTTATTATTTAATTCGTAATTCATTATTTATTGGTTAACATCTAGAAGCTATTGTACAGGCACCCTTGAAACTAAAATTAATGGACCATGTGAATGGTAAAATCCTCCATGGTTAGTGCCTTGAAATATTAGGCTGAAACTAACATAATAGACAAGTAAGTGACACATAAAGCCTATGGTTTATTCAAGTTCCTTTACCTATATTTTTCTCTTTTTTTGTGAAATTAAATGTGATTATAGTATATTTTTTTGTTTATTCCCTTTTTTTTACCACATGTTGAATATACTTGAGTGAAAATAAAATTACTTTTTGAGTCTTAAAATAATTCATAATCCACAAAGCTTTTGAAATCAATATAAAAAATTCTAATCCAAAACTCAAAATGAATCTTATTGTCAAGCAAAATTTAAGTCACTTTGGTCTTTTTAGAATCTAGTTTCAAGTCATTATTATTTTCTTAAGTCAAGTCCTTCCTAATAAATGTTTCCTATCATAAGGCATATGCCTATGCTTAAAATTCTTAGGGTAAAGGATGGACATTTTGGATATGACCCCTTCCAATTTGGAAGAAAAAAAACCAAAGTCATCATGTTGAAATACATGAATTCCATGACCATGAAGAATAATATGGAAGAGAATACCAAGATAAGGGTATCCCTAAGTCCATTTTCCTCCTTAATATAACAAATATGTCATGACAAATAAGAATAAATTTTTTATTCAAGCTTGGAACTTAGTGACTAAATTTCTACTTTATTTTGATGTCTAAAATCTACAATATTTAATTGATAATAAAGAGTCTTCGAAACCCATTCAAGACCAATCCATGTCCTAAATCTCTTTAGAGTCTAGTAATTCTCTCTTAGGTTCCTCCAATCCTAATCCCCAAGTCTCCCAAGAAAAAGGTAAATCCATCCTTAATGAGGAATCATCCCATTCAAGTCATGGGCTTTATATGAAAATCCATACTTATCACATCAACCAAGAGATTAAATATCTCCAATCAAATCAAACAAACAATACTTTGGTTGACTAAAATTTCAATCCAAATTTGAGTGTGAATTCAAATTCACCCTCATTTGTTAATGAACCCAACCCAAAATAGTGTACTTATTCAAGTTTTCCAATCATTAACCAATCCAATTTAAACTAAAATACTCATTCAAGTGTGTCGAATGTCAACCACCCCAATCCAAACTTGAATATTTATTCAATTTTACCAATCATGAACCAATTCAATCCAATATTAAGTAGTCATTCAAGTTTACCAATCATAAATCCAACAAATCTAAACTTGAATATTCATTCAAGTTTACCAGTCTATAATCAAACCAATTTGATCTTGAATACTCACTCAAGTTATCCAATCAATCCAAATTCAAACCAACACAATTATCCAATCAACAACATCAAACCAAATCAAAATATAAACTTTAATATTTATTCTACTTCACGTATCAACCAACCAATTTCAAATTTGAACTTGAATACTTATTCAAGTTTACCTATCAATCGAAATTAGAATTTGACCTTAGTGAGTGTACCAAATCAATTCTCAAATCCCAATTCATTTGTAGGGTGAGTTCCATTACATTTAATCCAAACACCAACTAAAACCAATTATTTTAACACTAATTCAATTTCTAACCAACCATGAAACCCTAAAATCCATTAAAACCAAATGATTAGTTTACATCCTATGTCAAATCAAAATTTGAACCAAGATAACCCAATTCCACTACATCTAACCAACCCTAATTAATTTAACTTCAAACATTCTATCTTTAAAATGAATCCAAGCCAACCAAAACTTTAACACTCACCCAAATCAAGCCAATACTATCTTTCATCCTAACTAGTCTAATTTTATTTTTAACATTAATCAAAACTCAACAAACCCTAAATTTTTCACTATACAAACTAGTAAAAACACTTTTTCACAAAAACAACATACTAACATCTGTTTTAACATTTTTCCTAATCAAATTATTAACAATCCACCCCTGAACCAACATTAATTTTAACAAACCAACACTAACACAAACCCATTAATGCGTCAAACTTATAACTTTTTTACCTCTTCAAGTCAATATAATCAACTATTACCACACTTCATTCAAGAGTGGAAAAATATGATGTTTAAGGTCCAAGGCTTTCAAAATAAGTTTGAAGATATTTTTTATTACCCATATGATTTAAATAGCTTGACAACACCTTTCCTAAAACATTTTTAAATTCCCAAGTTTGACAAGTACAAAGGTAAGGGAGATCCTAGGGAATACCTTAAAGAATTATATATGGCATGTGTCAATGTTTCTTATAGTAATGGGTACATGTTAAGACTCTTTCCATGAAGTCCATGGGGTGAAGCCCTAGAATGGTTCTCATGTCATCCCAAAGGATCAATCTTTACCTTTAAAGATCTATCTAAAATATTTTCATCACTTTTCAAACAATGTTGAAAAGTAATTAACCACACTCAACCTATACATAATGATTAAACCTTTGTTTATTTCTTGAAAAGATGTTGGGCATTGTCAATTTGTTTCCCATGGTATTTTCTTGAATAGATCTTATTTCTATTTTTACAAACAATCTTAACTTA
>JARHVA010001983.1:30000-197500 GCA_037957365.1 Torreya grandis
GGATTCATGACAGAGTCTAGTTTATGAATAAATTATTTTTGGAGGTTTAGGTAAAATTAATTATGAATAAAAATCATGAAACCAAAATAGAATCTTAAGGCCTATCTAGGAACAAGGCAATATAAACATGCAAATCTAACTTTTCACATTTATTCACAAAACTAAATGTATAGGTAAAATTAATTATAAATAAAAAATATGAAACAAAAATAACATCTTTAAGGCCTTTCTAGGAACAAGGCAATAGAAGCTTTCAAATCTAAATTTTCACATTTATTCACAAAATTTAATATATACAATAGAATAAAATGTCATGACAATTTAATTTCATCAAGATTTATACATTAAAATTACATGCAAAATATATCGTTCCTTGTTCTTTCTCTTTTAACTAGAATGACTATGAGGCAATAAGCATGAAAAACTCATAAAATTTACATCATAATTAATTTAATATATTTTCACAATAATTAAAATTTAATATTTAATTATAATGGATTTTAAAACAACTAAAAACATTTTAAAAATCATTACAAAAATATTGAATAAAAATTCAAGTATTATCCACATACAACCCACAAGGCCAATTGAAGGAGGGGCTCACCTCCCATCCATTTTCCATCATAAGGTGACTACCCTGGGCACCCTTGAGCCTTGTAATTCCATCTCTAAGCATATTGAACATCAAGGGTATGATGTAGGTCTATGTTATCAAGATAATATTTTGTTGGTGGCTATAAAACTCAACTCAGCTACTCAACTAGAAGCCTAACTAGCACATATTCCATTAGAGACATACATATCTCCAACCAAAGCATTAAATAACATCAAAAACACCATTTCAAAACAAATAATTTCAAAAATAGTCATAATAAAATTTTAATACAATAAGACTCATCGAGGGATAAGGAGAACATATGGGTGCCTCTCTTATCCTACCACTTCTTTTAGCTATGGGGGAGCCTTATCCCAATTAACCATGATAAAGAAACATGTAGGAGGGTATGTGAACTCGGTCCCACTAGCCATTACCAGTATGCAAAGAAGAACCAAATATTAGGGCGTGAAACACAGATTCCACTAGCCACTAATACTACATAAATAAGAACCATGTAAGAGTGCATGGGAGCCTAGTTCCATTTTTCAACACCACTATAGAAAAGGAAAAAAAAAGAAATGTAATTTAAGTCTAAATGGGTAACATAACAACATCAAAATGAATCAATAAGTTGATCTAAAAAAATAAATCAAAAGAGGAGGGATGGTCCATCTCCAAAGATAAAGTGGGAAATAAAATCCACACAATGTTTGTAATCACAATTGTGGCAAGAAAAGATGGAAATAGGGTAGGCCAAGTGGTCCTACACCTCTTGAAAATAAGATAATTAAAGGGAAACTATTCTCTTTCAAATTAATAACATAATAAAATAATACAAGGGAATATAAAATCCTACCCCAGGTTATTTACTTGGTTCAACATAATAGAATTACTCTAAAATGGTTGGGTTGGTTTACCTCCTCACAAGACAATATCTCTTCCGTCTTCCCTTAGCTTCTCTTGCTCTCCTCTAGCTCCCCCTCTGACTTCTCAAATTGAAAATGGCCAAAAATGTCCTTCTATGAAAGGAAAACATTCCTCATCTAGGCAAATACTTCACATCTATTGGCCAAGGGGAAGGTGACATATGTCCCTTCCCATTCTTGGGCTCTTGTTTGAAATGTTGACACAAACATTAACTCCTTATACAAGTCCATGTGGGAAATAAAATTAAGTCCATTTATCTTTAATGATCCCACTATCCCATGCATAAATCAACACATAAGATCTCATATGGATTAATCCACACTCAAAAAAAGTAATAATTAAACCAATAGTCAATTGGGTTCTTAAATGCACAAATATATATCTCTAAATAAATTTATATCCACTTGCAAAATTGGTTGAAAGTTCCCATTCGAGTTTTTGGTCAAGGGGGAAACTTATGTGGTTTACATATTTATTTTATTAAGTGAAAATATTATTAAAGTGACTCTTTAATTTTCTAAAAAGAATTATTAATAGTTTCAAATGGGTGAATAGTGTTAGGAGGGGAGAGGAGGTTCACAACTTAAGACTAATTCCACATATGACACTAGAATTGGGTTTGGATTTACAGAAGTCAAGTAGTCATTACACCACTATACCAATGATGTAATTATGTTGAACATAGTCTTAGTTCACTGATTGGCCTCCCCTTTCACTTGCACATCAATTCACACATAAAATGTGTTACTCTATGTGGTTGAAGATATAAAATGTAAACAAAATTAATCTCAATCCAAAAAAAAATCATAGGAACATATTCAAAGGGATAGCATCTCAATAGTAATATACTTATGCCAATTATATGAACATCTATATAATCAATCATATGATTAAGAAACAATATCTGTAGTAAAAAAAAGAAAAAACATAATAAACATCATAATGGACAACTAAAACAACACAATTAAACTAACATCATGACACATATAAAATCCAATATCTCAAACATAATGTAATAATAACATCTCTTATCTCAATACATATAGAGCACCTTATATCAAGACAAGTGATCAATTAAAGAATTGTTTAACAATTTTTGGAAAGAGTTAGGATGAGCATGACCTAATAAATAAATAGTTATGCTATTATAAAAATAGTCAAATTAAATAATTCATACTCATAATATTTTAATACAATGTTAAATTATGAAATTATGATAAATATGGAAAATACAATGCAAAACAGAAATATAAATGTGGAAACATAAAGAAGAAACAATACTTCACTTATTCACTAATGCATAAGCAAATCTAGAAAACACAAGTATATAAGGAAATAGTATGATACTCTGATATGATTTGTTAGATTCTATAATTTAACTCTTTGTTATCTTAAACACTAATGTTGACATCTAGACATTACTGTCAATGCTTTTATCCTATTTTTGAAACATATATCCTATAAAAAATACAAGTCCTTTTCTTGAACAACCAACTGCACCTATTAGGGTTTAATGTTATTTTGTATATTATCAACTTGAATCACATGCATAGGTTATAAATATTAGTATGTATCTCAAACCCTAGGTCCTCTGATTAAATCATGTCACATTAAAAAATAGGTTTAGTGGGCTCAAGTGAAGTCGAGCTAACCTCAAAGACCCATTTATCAATGAGTAATACTTACATAGCCAAATACATTGAAGAGGGCCTCAGACTAATGTAGTTTTCCCCATCATGTGGGATTGTGTTTGAATAATTATGTAATATTATATAAGTGAGTAAATTTAGTTATCCATACTATAAATTAAAAAATACTTATAATGGTCAATGTATACACACAATATTTTTAAAAACTTTATCATTTATTCACATTTTATCTCTTGCATGGACAAGTCAAATTTCAATGTCTCTAAGTGCATACCTTAACGTGTGCATTGGGAAAGGGGTGGAGAGACCATTGGTGCTTCAAAAAAATTATTATTTAATCATATCATTCCTAAAAATATTTGACATTCCTTAAGAGTGTCTATCCATTTACCTCTTATGATGTCTCCATGAAATATTAAAACCTTGAAATATGGCTAAGTTTGAAATACTATTATCCTAAAATATGGCTAAGTCGAAACTCTAATAAGACCCTCCAAAAACTAGAATTTACATCATAGCTCCTAGAAGTCTAAAACCACTCTCAAACATCTTGAAAGTATATATATAATTTAAACTATAAGACTATATATGTATATGTATAAATGTAAACTTAAATATTTATTTTGTATATATTGCCTATTTCACCACTTTTCATTCCTTGATCCCCTAAGCAATTATTGTCATCAAATATTGCACCCTAGAGATGATGGTTATTCAAGCCTACTATAAGATTTGGGAAACATTAGATTACCTTTAGGCCTATGGGTTGCCTATTGTAAAGGAAAACCTTTAGGTTTAAGGGCTAACTCCCTAGATTTTTTTCTTGCTTTTTACTTACACTACTTACTTTCTTGGATGAAAGGAATATAAATAGACATGAAAGTAAACTATTTTAATAAGGTGATACACAATAATAATCTCCACTATACTACCATACTATTGCACTATGAAACATGACTAACAACACTAGTCTCAACATCCTAAATTGCTCTAACATTAGTATTTCAAACATGGAGGTGATATGCATTAAAATACTCAAGGTGAGTTGAATAGAGGTCAGATTAAAAACACTAAGGATACTCATAATACTTAGATATAGACAATTACACTTGACTACACTTCATGTGACCTGTTAGAGTGGAAACTACTTACATCAAACATGGAAGAGTTGAGAGAAAGCAAGGATAGATACTAATCACTTGACCTTTCAATATACACCAGTTCACACACTTAGAAAAGATAGATTTTGAACTCAAAAACATATTGAAAATATTTATTTATAAGGAAAAATATATTATCAAACTAGTAAGGCTTCATCATACTAGGTGTGGATTATTTACAAAAGCCAAAAAGGCTTACATTTATAGATCATGTGAGAAGAGAGAGAAGAAGAGGAGTTAAAGGGTCACAAGAATGAGTGTCAAGTGATTTAAATTAGTTACATTATAGGATAATGGACTTTGAAATATACCATAAAGGTATTCTTAGACAAGTGTCCATTTGAATCATGAAAAACTCATCAAACTGGCATAAAGACCCTTCAACTACCTTCTTGAAACTGCCTTCATGATGAGGCATCCTTTGAGTGCTCAAAATTGGATTAGGAAGACTCAACACATGTGTAATATCTTAGGGAGGTTGGAAATGATGTATAAAAATCATTAGATTCCTCCCTAACCACTAGTCTTATTCATGGCACTTATGCTCACCATCTATAGTCATTCATTGGTCTTCTAGGTTTCGTTCTTCACATTTGTCATCAAGGTGACCTTTAGTTACTCAACCAAACCCATATAAGAGGTGTTAAGACACTTTTTTAGAGTCATTTTGACTTCTAGTCCATAAATTAGACCTTAAAAGTATCTATAAATTGGATTTCTCATGTTCTTACTAGGAAATCACTTTGTCTTCTCATTACTTATCTAAGACTTCCTATGATGAATGGTGTAGCAGAGGACCTTTTTTTATTAATTAAGGTAAGAAGTGAGCATATGGAGTTAAAATAATTCCCTATATACCTTATTAAATAGTTTCCATAAAAAATCTTTTGTACCTAAAAAATAAGTCAAAATTTGTAAAAAAATCCCTGAATTTAGCTTGTCTATACAAGTAGGGTATAGATCAATTGGGTGTTTAGGATCCTAAGAGAGTGATAGATATGTCCAAGGCACTTTCATGACCATATGACTCTGTATAAGTGCATATTCTCTCCTATTTTATCCATTGGGTCTTAGACAAGGGTTTAAGGAGGCTTTTGAGCTTTTTGGAATGTTAAGGATTGTTCATAAAATATTGATGTCCATCCTCCAAAAAAAATTACAAAAATATTGAGTATAGGACTCCCTATCTAACCTTAGCTTCTTGATGTCTCATGCTTGGTGTTCGTACAGATGTGAGCACTTAAAGTTGGCCTATCATGCTTTTTCATGCATTATGATTATTTATGAGATGATTTTAGGCCAAAACTGACACCTTTGTGTATTCTCCTACAAAATAATGGTTAAAAACAATCTTATACCCTCCCATAAATGTCATTAAATGTATTTAAGAGTTCATATGGTCATAGAAATGGAATAGTTCCCTGTAGGGTTTAGGCCTAACTATGATTGATTACCTATAACCACCTTTAAGTGGTTTCAGATTACTATGGGTGTTTGATTATACTTGTTTATATCCAAATAAACTATAGTAAACACCCTAAAATCATCCAAGCTTTTTCTTATCACCATTTTTGCCTACAAATTAGACTATCTAAGAGTGACCTCTATTGGAGACAAAGTAGAGGACATCTTCCCTATTTTATCAACCAAAGTAAGGATATGATATGTTATATTAGTTCATGAGGACCTTATACACCAACATTAAATGATTTATCACCTTTACAAGGTTCCTAATACTTTAAATCTTAAAGAAAAACTTATGTGATTTGATTGTGCATAGACATTGGGCCGACTGTGACTGTATGTTGGTGTTCCTACTTTATTTCCTCTATCTAATTAAATCATATGATATGGAATCATCAATTTAAGAGTGTATTTTTTATGTTCCATACATCATGAATATATTATAAACTTTAAATCTCACATCTCTCTATTTGTAGGGGTTAGTATGTCTACTGTCATTGACTGTAGGTGCTTATCTCAATAGAGGATGGAGGTTTATTATAGAAGAAGGTATGTGTTTAGACATTGTGTTTCATGCATAGGTTATTCTTAAAATAATTGGTTCATCTCAAACCAACTAGAGTCACTATTATTTTAGTTTATGATTCTTATGTCTCACTATCAACATATTGTGGGCTTGCATACAAACCTTATATGCTTCATTTGAGAAACCATGGGATTCTTGTAGATGATGACATATTTTTTAACATTGAATTTCACCTTCCTTAATCCTTATTGAGGTTAATCAAAACATTCCATACTTACATGAGTTCATTTAATTCCATTAAGACCATAGTTTCACCCAATACTATAGGTCATTACAATTTTGGTTTCTTCTAATCATCTTAGTACAATGTTTTTTGAGTGTCTTAGGTCAAACCTACCTAAGTTAGAAACCCATCAAACATCATCATCTCCTAATCAAGAAACCATTTTATTTTATCAATGCTTTACCCCTATGATTGGGATAAATTATAGAACCCATAAGACATATCCATTCTTCAAAACACTCTACTAGAAGACCATGTATAAGGGCAAAACATGATTTGGAGAAACTAAGGTAAAGTGTCTCAATTTCAGCATTCCAAACTTCTGAACAAGGACTTTGGTCTATTTGAAATGAAATGACATAACAATTATCACCATGATGATTATATATCTTCTCAAACCTCAATAAAGGTTTCAATTGAGCCAAAACACTATCATCTTAACACTTTCATACCTCTTTCTATTAGCATCAAATCACTATTGGAGTTGCCTATAGGTTAGGACATTATAGGAATGTGTGTATTGAACTAGTATTCACAACAAAAATCTAACCTATTTTAATATTTAAAATTTAATATTTTCCCATTGGGACTCCTCTCACCACCTTAAAAACATATTATCTCATTACCGTGACTATTTAAGGCCAAGTTCCACTTGGTTATAGGTGACTATTGCAAGAAAACTAACTATGTAATTTTGACTATGTTTTACTTCATCAACCATGGCTATTTGAGACTAAGATTTTAAAAGAGAGTTGATAACCATGCCATGAGAGGTTATAAATAATATCACCTTTTATTTGAAAGCCAATATAGGAAAATTTAACTCTACTACTAATGTAACCTTGTATACAAACTGTAATGGAATTTTTATCTAGTAGAATGAGATAGTCTAGGACCATTCCTTGATGTTCACTCATGAAACCAGACTGGGAGTCACATGAGAAGGATAATCACACTCTCTAAGAACATGTAAACCACTTTATTTATACAAAAATACAAACATATAAGAAAACTAAAGGGAATGGGGATGTGCAGGTAGAAAAGAGTCACAAACCTTCTTAGTAATGGTTCATAAAGCTTAGGACACCAAACATGGAACTATGACCATGAATTTAGAGTATAAAGAGAGTATATCATCCCTCAAAATTTCTTTCTTTGACTCAAATCCTCTTGGCCATACTAAGAAGAGACTAATTGGCCATTTTAGCATGTAAAGGAGAGTGATAGGAAAGATATGTCAATTTTTGCTATTTTCAAACCTATCAAAGATACTTAAGAGTGGATGTGAACTAAGGGGACTTGAAGAGACACTTTTGGAGTAGCCACACATGACCAAATTACTATATAGGCCATACAACTACCTCAAACCATATGAAACTATCTAATCTTCTTATTTTTAATGTTGTAACTATAGTTGTTAGTCCAAAACTACTATATATAATATGAACATGACATATAAGAAATCTAAGTACACTTGGACACACTTTTATTCCTATGGAAACTGTATAATTTTTTTAAATGGCTCAAAATGTGATCTAGAATGACATAGGATAAATTATAGACAAATATGACAAATATAAACATATTTTTGACCTTATTAAAGACTGTGGGACACATTTTAAACCTTAGAAGACCCCTATAACAAGTTTTAATATATATGGGGTTGACCTAATTTTAATTGTGTTTAAATTAATCAACATTTGGTTGATTTCCTATGGATGGAAATATATCTATGCCAAAGACTAGTAGCCTTATCTTATCCATTGGGATATGGAGTCACCTATACATAGATTTGACATTATATTTACTCTAAAAGAAAACTAAACACACACCAAACAATAATAAATAGACACACACTATAAGACACCAAAGGAAACACACTTATGTTCCCAAGAACACTTAGGGAAAACACACACAACATAAGAAAAAACACCTATCCTAGTATATACAAGACCTCATAAACTTGAGGTGAAGGAAAATTCACCCATTTTAAACTATGGTAAAATATGGTACCTCTTTCATCATTATTGATCTAATAAAGCAATCCACCATGTAAAACATAATTATAAATGAACATTTGATTATGTAGGTAATCAAATGACTTACCACATTTAAATCCTTGGTTGACTGCAAGTATATCACTTGAAGATCTTAATAATGATCTATAATACACTCTAAGAGAGTTTGAGTTTTCAACTTTCTTGATCTTTTCCATGTCCAATTGGCACCTCTCAAACTAATACTCTAGAATATTCAAATTTGCTACAAATTCATCTTATTCTTGAACATTATATAATTGATTTATAGGACCATCAATATTCTCTTCCTATTATTCCAACACTTATGAAAATGGTTCAACCTAAAGTTGAGGTGTTTCTACTCCTCAAACACATAGCTTTCTACTTTGGTCTCATTTGAATCCATGATTGCAACCTCTTTGACAATGGTTTGATATTCATCCTCATGCTCAATAAGACATTCTCTTTAATGATTAAGAGATCTATCAACCACCTTGATATCAGGTTCACACTTTTAGGGAAACGATTTGACTTACTCAAATGTTGAAATTATTGAACTATGGCATGAAACCTTTGTCATAGATCATCTTCCTCTTCACGGATGTTACCTTAAAGGACTCTTCCATCTTGTAAAGGTATAATGGTATTATATTCTTCATCATCTTGATATATCATGCTTTTCAAACCATCATCATGCATATGAAAAAGGTAATTACATTCAACATATTTTGAAAAAGAATTATCAATGCTTACCTTAGATTCTTCATATCCTCCCTCATGGATGATGTATGTACCAAGATCAGTCTACTTAAATAAAATGTATGGATCATGTCCATAGGTATATATAAGATACTCACCTAGGAAAAGGTTATATATACCCTCAATCTTGGTGGATGCCCCATCATCTATAACATACTCTTACTAATCATTGATGACACAATTCAGATTAGAGCTTGCTTCCACATAAGGTTCAATATGAAACTTAGCTAATGGTTGAGTTCTGATGTTTACCTTTACTCCATACCTTGTATTGAAGTCCAAGAAGAAATTATCAAATGAGAGTTAGCCTCCTATTTTAGTAGTGAAATCCCTTAAAAGGTAGATAAAAAAAGTGGGAAGGCAAGTCAACCACTACCATATCTTAAAGATTTGGGAAGCTAGGTTAATCATGTAAGAAAAATCTCAACCCTTTGATAAGTCCCACTAAATTATCTAGTGTCCCATAAATTTGAATAACTCCCTTAATGTATGGTTCATATTTCAAACCTAATTTATCTTCCATAAGCTTGGGCATCATTGAGGTATTGGCTCCACTATCCGTAATGTAGTTGTGAACAAGTGTGTCTTTAATAATGAGAGTGACATAGAAGGGTGGAGGATTTTTAGAATATATAAGAGGGATCAATAATGTGAGTGGGAACATTGGTGAGGGAAAAATTAACATGATTTATGGTTGAGGATTGAGGTGGATTTTAGATAACTACTCTTGAAGAAGCTCTTTTTGACCGGGCAAATGAAGCATTTCCCAAAGAGAGAGACTAGTATTAGCATTCTTAAAATAATCAATGACATTAAAGGTAGGAAAAATTACCTTTTCATGCATTTTTGAAGGAAAATAATTTCCTTGGCTTGAGGCATTGGATCAATTTTATTCACCCTTTGAACATTCTAATTTTGGGGAGATGCAAAAGTTATAGGGAGTGTCACACTTGGACTCATATCGTACTACCTTGTATGAGGTTTACTTGAACTTGGGTCAACACCATGATAATATCCTAAATCCCTCCTCTTAGATATGTTATTATTTTAAACTAAACTATTATGATTGAGGAAAAAAGTATCTTTAAATAGAGACTTTGTAAGGTTCGCCTTTTAGGGATAACATCCTTCATTTGCTTACATGCAATTCTCATCTTATGATGACATATGAGGAGTGGCTCCTCCTTCAGAAATCAAATCTTGCTCCCCACCTTTATTGAAATCCATGAATTATCCTTTCTACCATTCTTCTCCTTGGACCAGGTTACTACGAACTGGAACCATAACTCTTATGTTGGAAGTAGAGGATGGGTTATATGCATTAGGTGTCCTATTAAAGTTAGGCTATCCTTTCCATCTACCTTGACCATATTTTTTTGGTGGGAACCTATTACCTTGTTGGAGATAAGGGTATGGGTTTTGATTAAATCCATACTTTAGATTGAGCTTCCTAACTTGAGCCTCCAAGGCTCTATACCTTAACTCCCAATAAATAGTATATTCTACCTTCTTAGGAGAATTTTTAGACTTGGTATTTGCATTTGGAATTTGAGAAACACTTGAAGAATCAACATAAATTTTTGGTATTGAAGGGATGGATAATTTTGGAGGTATTTTTCTAGCTTATAGTAGTCCATTCTCAGCTCTAATGGCAACGTCATAAGCTTTAGGTAAGGTGTAACCACCCATGGACTACAAAATGATGTTTATGCTAGTTATAATAGCCCTTAAATATGTAGGGAAAAAAATCTTGTAGGTGGTCTCATGAGATGAGGTAGCCTATGTCATTTTATTTTAAATATCTCATTAAAGTCATGCATTGTATCCTTAGGACCCCTTTTAATTACATTGAGATGATTAAGGAGTGATGTGTGGTCACTCTTGTCCTCAAACCTTAAAGTCAATAAATCTCCAATATCAACCCAAGTGGTGATACATCCTCTAGGCAATGTCCTATACCAGTCAAGTGATTTCCCTCTAAGTGACATGGGAAGTAGTCTAATGGAAATATTGACTTTAGTGACATTCTGAAAACTACAAAAGTTAGAGATGTCCCTAATATGTTCACTAGGGGTGACATGAACTTACCCATTGAATGTGGGAACATTCTTGGTAGCTTTAGGAGGTATATCATCATATGAATCAAGGTGGATTGGATTTTTAGTGTTAATGGATGGGAAGGAATGCTACCTAGCCATGTTCTCCTCAAGTTACTCTTTACTCTCTTGATCTTCTTAGCTTGCAAAGTCTTCTTGTTATTAGAAGGTAATGATAGGTTAAGGATGTTTAACTTCAAGATGAAGTGAAGGTTGGAGGATTGGGTTTAAGGGATTGATACCTCTACTATAAGTTGACCTAGTAATGACCATGAAGTATGAACAAAGAATTGATAAAACTTGGTGTACAACCAAATATTACCTTGAATGGAGTATCCAAATGCTAAGTACAATACCATATGTATTTATGATGTTTTCAAGACCAACATTAACCTTTACAATATGTACTTGAGATAAGGGTCCCACCAGGTGTACCAAAACTATTGTCATCAAATATTTTACCCTAAAGATGGTTATTCAAGCCTACTCTAATATTTGATAAATATTAGATTACCTATAGGACTATGGATTGCCTATAGTATAGTTAAACCTATAGGTTTAAGGGCTATCTCCCTATATATTTTTTTACTTGCTTATCACCTACACTACTTACTTGCTTAAATGAAAATGGATATAATGTAAACTATTATAATGAGGTGATACACTAGAATGATCTCCACTATACTACCACTAAGGCCAGATTATAGACACTAAGGCTACTCCTAACATTTATAGATAGACAAGTACACTTGAATACACATCAAGTGACTTGTTAGAGTGGAAACTACTTGAATCAAACATGAAATAGTTGAGAGAAGTAAAGATAAATACCAATCACTTCACCTTTCACTATACACCACTTCACACACTTAGACAAGATAACTTGTGAACTCAAAACTATATTGAAATTATTTATTTCAAAGGAAAAATATAGTATTAAACTAGTAAGGCTTCGCCATACTAGGAGTGGATTTTTAACAAAATCCAAAACGGCTTGCATTTATAGATCATGTGATAAGAGAGAGAAGAAGAGGATTTCAAGGGTCACAAGAACAAGTGTCAAGTGATGAGAATTAGTTACATTGTAGGAGAATGGAGTGTAAAATATACCATGAATGTTTTATTGGATAAGTGTCCATTTGAAACATGAAAAACTTCTCAAACTGGTATAGAGACCCTTTAACTACCTTCTTAAAACTACCTTCAAGATTAGGAGGACTTGACATATGTGTACTATCTTATGAAGGTTGGAAAAAATGTAGAATAGTCATTAGATGCCTCCCTAACTACTAACCTTCTTCATACACTTGTGCTTACCATCTACAATCATTCATTAGTCTTTAGGCATTATTATTCACATTTATGATCAAGGTAACCTTAAATTACTCAACTAAATCCATGTAAGAGGTGTTAAGACACCTTTTTAGATTCCCTTTTCCTTTTACTCCATTAGTTAGACCTTAAAAGGATCCATAATTAGACTTATCATCTTCTCACTAGGTAGTCACTTTGTCTTTTCATTGCTTATATAAGACTACCTATGATGAATGGTGTAGTAGAGGACATTTTGAACTTAAATGAGGTGATAGGTGAGCATATGGAGTTATAATAAGTCCCTATAGATCTTATTCAATAACTTCATCCATCTAAACTCTTTTGTATCATTAAAAAAGTTAAAACCTATTAAAAAAGCCTTGAATTAAGCTTGTTTTTACAAGTAGGGTACAAACCAATTGGGTGTTTAAGAGCCTGAGATAGTGATATATATGTCTAAGGCACTTTTATGGCTAATTAGATCCCTATGAGTGCATATTCTATCCTATTTTCTCCATCAAGTTCTAGACAAAGGTTTAAGGAGGGTTTTGAACTATTTAGACTATTGAAAATTGTTCACAAAATTCTAACGTCCATCCTCCAAACAAATTACACAAATATTGAGTATAGGACCTTAACCAAATACACATTATTTATTTATGTCTCATGCTTGGTGTCTATATAGATGTGAGCACTTGAAGTTGGCCTATCACACTTTCTCATGGATTCTAAGTATTTTTGATATGATTTTAGGCAAAACATGACATTTCTATGTATTATCTTGAAAATTAAGGGTTCCAAACAATATTATACTCTCCCCTAAAGGCCATAAAATGTATTTGAGTGTTCATATGGTCATATAAATGGAATTAGGTACTTGTAGGGTTTAGGCAATACTTTAGGTCTAATAGGCCTAACTATGATTGATCACCTATGACCACCTCTGAGTGGTTTCCAATGATTGTGGGTGTTTTTTATAGTTTTTTATGTCCAAATAAATTATAATAAATACCATATAGTTAAAAAATCTTTCTTTTATCACCTATTTTACCTACAGATTAGACTTGTTAGGATTTCCATCTATCTGAGATAAAATATAGGGTGTTTACCCTATGTGCTTAGCCAAATTGAGGTTATGAAAGGTTATATTATACCATGAGGAAGTTTTACATAAAATTTCAATGCTTGATCACCTTTACAAGGTCCCCAATACTTTAAATATTCAAGAGAGACTTATGTGATTTGATTGTGCACAGACTTTAGATCGACTGTGACTATAGGTTAGTGTTCCTACTCTATTTCCTTTATTTAATAAGATCATAAGATATGGAATCATAAATTTGAGAGTGGAATTTATATGTTCCATCCATCATGAATATCTAATAGCCTTCCAGGCTTAGATCTCTCCTTTTTCATGAGTTAGTTTGTCTATTGTAGCAGACTATAGATGCTTATCTCAATAGAGATTAGAGGTTCTTGTAGATGAAGGTGTATGTTTAGACATTATGTTTCATTCCTAGGTTCTTCTTAAAGAAATTAGGTGTTTTCAAACCAACTAGAGGCACTATGCCTATAGGTTATGCTTCTTATTTCTCACTATCAACATACTATGGGTTTGCATACTGATTATATATGTTCCATTTGAGAAACCATGGGGTTCATATAGATGATGATATGTTCGTTGACACTAGATTTCACCTTCTTTAATCCTTATTTAGGTTACTAATAACATTCCATACTTACATGAGTTCACTTCATGCCATTTAGACCATAGTTTTGCCCAATATTATAGGTCACTATAGTTTTGGTTACTTTTAGTCATCTAAGTACAATGTTTTTTGAGTGTCTCAAGTCAAAACCTACTTGAGTTGGAAATCCATCAATCATCATCATCTCTTGATCAAGAAACCATTTTATTTTATCAAGGCATTGCCCTTATACTTGAGACACATGATGGAAACCATAAGACCTATCCATTACAAGTATATGGGTAAAACATGATTTAGAGAAACTAAGGTAAAGTGTCTCAATTGAAACATTCCAAACTTGTGAACAAGGCCTTAGGTTTATACACAATGCAATGACTTTACAATTATAACCACGATTCTTATATATATTTTTAGACAAAAATTAATGTTTCAAGTGATCTCAAACACCATCATCTTAAAACTCTCAAACCTCTATCTATTGGCATCAAATCACTGTTGGAGCTACCTATAGGTAAGGACATTAAAGGAATGTGTGTATTGAACTAGTCTTCACAACCATATCTGACCTATTTTAATAGTTTAAAATTATTATTTTCTCCTTAGGATTCCTCTCACCATCTTTAAAACCTCTTGTCTCATTACGATGACTGTTCAAGGCCAACTTCCACTTGGTTCTAGGTGATTGTTGTAGGAAAACTAATTGTGTAATTTTGACTATGTTTTACTTCATCAACCATGGATAATTGAGACTATGATTTGAAAAGAGATTTGATCACCATAAAATGATATGTTAGAATCAATATCACCTTTGACTTGAAATCTAATACAATAAAATGAAACTCTACTAGTTTTTTCCATTTTTAGACCTATAAAGTTGCTTAAGAGTGGAAATGAATTGAGGGGAATTGAATATACACTTTTTGAGTATCCACATATGCCCAAATATTTTTATAGGCTATACAACTACCTCAAACCACATGAAACTACCCAATATTCTTATTTTCAAAATTGTACCTACAATTATCAATTCAAATACCATCTGTAACATGCACCTAACATATAAGATGTCTAATTACACTTGGACACACTTTTCTTCCTATGGAAACCATAAAATTCTATTAAATGACTCAAAATGTGATCTAGAATGACATAAGACAAAATATAGACAAAATGATAAAGGTAAACATATGTTTGACCTTATTAAAGACCATGAGACACATTTTACACCATAGAAGACCCATATAACAAGTTTGACTATATATGGTGTTGTCCCAATTTGAGTTGTGGTCAAATTAGTCAATAATAATCTCTCTTCTCAATAACCCTTAATTAGGTCAACCAATTTTCATAAAAAGTTAGTTTGGTCAACTATGTCACCCATATTCTTACTAAGTTAGCTTGGATAACCTTTTTTTGAAATTTATGGTACACAATATGGATCTAAGTCATTCTGGTGACTTAGTTTGAGGCCTAATAATAAATTTTTCAAAATAGGGTCATGCTTTTATAACACTAGATTAGCTTTATTTCATGTATTCATAACTAGTGAGGATTATTGCATATATTATTTTCTTAGAGGATTTATAACCCTCTCTTTTAGTGTTGTGAGATAAGTTCTCCCTTATTTAGGTTTAGTATATCCAATTTGGTCATGCCCTTAATACAAAAAGTATTATAATAGATGTTAGTTGATTACTTTATTTGATCTTGTATTTACTAAGTAGGATAAGTTGTAGATATATATTAATTTATTTTATATATTTTTTTGTAGCCTATGTGAATCTAATCCTTACTTTTCATTTTTTACAGTCAATTAGATTGGGTTGGTTGACCTAGTCTTATTATCTATCTAGAAATTTTAGATCTATAGTAAACTAGTTTATGATGGTCAACCCATTTTTTCATTCTTTCTATAGGTTTTATACTTAGTTAAAAAAGTTCATATTGGTCAACACTATTCATTTTATTCATTTTTGGGTTTTCAATCCTAGCAAACTAGGTCATGCTGGTTGACCCTTTTCATTTATATAATGTTCAGTTTTCAACTAGGTTATGCTAGTCAACCCTACTCATTTCTACAATTTTTTAGCTTTCAAATAGGTTGTGCTGGCTGACCTTGTTCATTTTATGCATTTTTTAGCTTTCATACTCAAAAAACTAAGTCAACATGGTTAAATCTATTTAGGTTCCTTATAACTAGCTCAACACATATATTTTTCAATTATCTCAATTTTTTATTTCTATTTTTAGTAAAATTAATTAGTTGTTTAGATTTCCATTCTATTCTTTCCATTTTTTTAGTTTTTTTAAAACTATATCACATAGTTATTTAAGTTGACCTATTCAAATTAGCTATGTGTCTACTTGTCTTACTAACAAACTAAGTCAACTTGGATACCATAGCTTGTTTTCCCCTATTATTTACCTAAATTAATAAGCAGGCTAACATAATTCAGTAGGTGGTTGGCATAATTTGTTTTGGCCTATTTTTTATGCTAATTTAGTAAGTTTATGACACAATTTAGTAGGTGGATAACATATTTCATTAGGTGGATAACCTAGTTTTTATCCTATTTTTATCCTAGTTTAATAGGTAGTTGACCTAGTTTATTTTGTCCTATGTTTTCCCTAGTTTAGTAAGTGGCTGAAAGAATTTAGTAGGTGGATGAATTATTTAGGTAGGTGGCCTACCTATCTTGTCTTGGCCTAATTTTTCCATATTTTAGTAAGTTGTTGACATGGTTTAGTAGGTGGCCTACTTGGTTCAATAGGTGGTTGACCTAGTTTATTTTGGCTTATTTTTGCCCTAGTTCGTTAGGTGGCCAACCTAGTTTTATTTAATAATATGTCAAATTTTCAACTTCAAATCATTCAAAAACATTTCATAATCATTGGTTTGGATCAAAACCTCACTTATATTATCACTTAAAATGAAACTATTGAATTCCTTCCTTCATGTCTTCATAATACCAAACTAATTACTACATCATGCAACCTAAATTTTGTACTAAGATTTACTAAAAACTATGATTTTATTATTTTTATTTTTATTTCAACACGCATAATAATATACTCCTCTACACTAATTAACATAATGTTATACTAGTTGAAATATAAATATAATGAGTATAACATGTACATAAAATATTATTAACCCACTGGTTAAATCATGCTCTATTTAGCTTACAAATAACATCTCAATAGTATAAAAGATAAAAATCCATGTTGTAAAGCATATATAGGATGGATGATACTATAGTACCCTAAAAATAAATCATTATTATATCTAAACATTAATACATTACCACTATTGTTCTCATTATAATTAATCATGTACATATATAGTCACCATTGTAAATAATCATAATAATATTAAATGTGCAAATAATACAATTTCCATTGAATGTCATAATGATGCATGATATCAAGTAAAATATTACATTAGAACTTCATATGATAGCTCAAAATCAATATAATATCCATGAGTATGCATCTAAAATGGTCGATCAATTGAAGAGAGGGAGATCATCATTTGGACACTTTTCCTCTAAGCATAGACTATCAATCCCCCACACATCTCCCCATTGGAACTGGCCCTTCCCTTCATAGAGGGGAAGATAATGGAAGTATAGATGTCAAGAACTTGTTTCTATGTGATAACATAGTGAAAAAAAATGTAGCAATAAAAAATGTAGTGGTAAGAACATAGTAGGATAGAAATGTAGTATGACAAAAACAACGTGAGGACAAAACATATCAAGGAAAAATGTAGTGGTATTGGTAATTTAATATAAATGTCACAAAGACCATAATTGGGACATTTTAGTGACTATCAAATTGTTTATTTTTTGTCTAGTTCATTTTGATGATAGTAGTTAACATTTCATGGTGTAAAAGTAACGTACTAAATTTATAAGCAAAATAATAAAAGAAAATGTGATTTTATAAGGCTGAAATTTATGTCATATTCTATGTAAGCACATATTTTAATATGTTTCATATGATGTTTTATACTCAATAAATTTTTTCCTTGCTACATTTTATCCTCACTATGTTTTTCATGCAATATTTTTAACCACTATGTTTTTATCTACTACTTTTTTGATGGATGCCAAAAACTCAACTAGAACCATGTGTAGTACAATAGTTAATACATGTAGAAATCATATAGAGCATATAATACATTCCTCTATCTAATATGACATCCTTCACATTCATGTAAAATATAAATTATAATATATTGACAATGTTTTCAACTATAACATTACTTTGGCCAAAGATTTTCATTATATATTTCAAATCCCTCATAAATATGAGTTAAATACACACTCACACACATACTCTCTACTAATGAATATCAATCTCCTTTGTGTTACCAACATATAGGTATATACATTTTTTGGCCTCAACCTAACATAGCAATCATCCCTTAACATAAAGGAACATGAAACTATATAAACTCATAAAACATTTCTATAGACATTCTATACACAAACTTGAAGCATAAAATCAACCAATAATTTATGGCAGATTCTACTTAACTATTTAATACAAGTTCAAAACATATTTTGTTCATGGAAAATAAATTTTATTTTATAATAAAACACACAATAATTTTCACCTCAAATTAATACAAATTTATATTCATAAATATACATACTTATTTACCAAACTTGAGCATGGCTAATGTATATGTTGACATATCAATGAATCTCAGGTAAAAATAGGTTTATTATTATCAACTTTCTTGATGCATAACTTAAAGTGTTCCTATAATGTTAATAATTTTCTTATATTTATATTTCCTTAATACTTTATAATTTGGAAATGGTTTGAATAGGACCCGAGAAGACTTATTAAAATGTATACATGAAAACTAAATTTATTTATTATCAATCCACTCAAATGAAAATATAAATGGAACTAATTTAATTTAACATAATAAACTTGTCTCATCTTAAATATTTTTTGAATTTGATTCTTCTTATTAATTAATTGTTTCATACAACTTTATTTAATGCCACTATATGTGTAGAGTATTCAATAATAGATACTATGTATAATAATTTCATTATCCAAATGAGATGATTAAATAAACAATCATTTTCTCTAAACCCATTTAAGGATATATATAAATATATATATAATCACAATTGAAACTTATCGAGGAACAATTTTTTGTTAATCCATTTAATGATTCCCTCATTTTGATCTCCAAAATACTATAAAATTTATATATAGATTCTATCTACAACCTCATTCAATGAATTAATGTCTACAACTTGTGCATATAATTATATGTCGATGTACATGGACTCTTAAACAAACTCTACATAAAAAAAACCCAATAACTCAATATATATGAATAGCAGTATACAACTTCAGTCCACAAAAATTCCTACATTTTATATACACACATATATAGATTACATATACATACCTATGACTTATATAAAGGTATGTATGACTGTATACAACTCTACTAATTTAAAAAAATATGAACCTATAGCTACCTTTTCTACAAGCTTAAATAAATCAACAAATAGGTATTAAAATTTCATTATTAAATATTTGTGCATAGTTTGCCTACTAGATTCATTTAATTGATCCATATTAATTAACTATGTCTTATATCCATTTAAAAAATCACATAAACATATTCTAAAACCTGATTTTAATTTTTTATAGGTTTAAGATCTTATCTAGATTAAGATTTTATAATAAACGTATATCTAAGATAATATATCACTAAGGGTACTATATGTGAGGGTCAATCTGCCCATGAAACTATACAAAATGCATTTCTCCATTTAAAAAAAAAAAAAAAAAAATCATAACCAAAAATGAAAAATTATGTTTTCATGTTTTCACATAATGAGTCAACCAATAAGGGTATTCAATGGTAGACAAGTGTACTAATACCATTTCTCCACAAATATTTCTAGTTTAATATGACTGGTTTACCCTCAATCTTATGGGCCTATGGATGAAATTAATTTGTCCCCAGGTCCATAAGAGTGACCTTTATTTAAATCATAAATGGTATTTTATACACAAGATCAAAAACCCAAATATAACCCTATAGTTATTTTTCAATTTTGTTGAGTATGACCACCAATAATGGCCAAAGGAGCTACCATTTTAAGCATTCAAAAAATATATAACCTAACCTAGGTAAAATAGGTTTTTTAAATATTATTTATAAACTAAATTAATTAAATAACATAGTCCATATGTATTTAGGCAAGTCCCACAATGTTTATATGCCTTAAATTTTTAATACACTAGTTTCCTAGTTATTGAAGCTAATGATGGCCAACACTTATTAAATTCCTATAATGGCAATCAATCCCCTTGCTCCCTAATAATCCTTTCCACTTATATATTTTTCCCATGTGTTTGTGACTCTTCCTTTCTCTCTCTTAATCTATTTAATTATTTTCCATGTTTTGCATGCCCTCAAATTTCTCTTAAATCTCTTCAAGTTATCCATTACATAACTTGAATTCCATAAATGCATAACCATTTTTTTTACTAAAATTAGTTTGATTTGTTTAAGACTATATAACATTGTGGATGCATGTAATAATCCATGAAATAATATATCTACCAAATCGTGACGTCAAAACCCATAATGATAGTAAAAGACCTAATTTCTTCCCAAGACTTCAAGATAACTCTAATTTTTAGGTTTGAATGATTGCATGATAAATTTTTTTACCAAAAACCCAATTATTATCCAATTTATAACCTTAAAAACCTTTTAACTATGTTTTTTTAAGACTTTACAAAATGAAGTTTGCTTGGTGTTTTTTGTCCAATATCTTATAGGCACCAAAAAAGGGTTAATTAAATCTAAACAAACCTTGAACATTTAGAGAAAAAGAAAATATATTGATGAGATCCTAGGACTTAATAAATTTAAAATGATCAATTTAAATTAATATTTATTCATAACTCAACAATCCATAATTTAGCTTGTATACCAATTTCAAAGAGATTCACATAATAAATATTTGCAGCAGGGTTAATAAATAACACCAACAAGAAAATCCATATTAAATTTGGTTTCTAAATGACATATAAAGTACATGAATTTTAACCAATGCAGAGCATTTAATAATAACTAAAATAACATCTAGTTAAAATTAATCACACAACAAATTTACAAAATACCAAAAATAATGACATGTCAACATGTAATGTGTAAGTGTGTTTATGGGTCTGGGTTTCATTATTTATATCCCCATTGTTGAAATATATATCCTCATACCCAATGATTCCCTCCCTTTATTGCACTCAATTATGGTGAGAAAATCCTATAAACACCTTAGTCAAACAAAATAATAGTTAATATGAGCTTAAACTAAGATTTAAAAAATTACTTAGAATGTATATACATCAAGTGAATTATTGTATGACAAATCAAATCTACAAATGAAATCATTTCAACATAAGATTTTAAGGACAATAGTATATTATATCTAGATACATGAAAAAATTCCCTCAAATCATAATATACCATGAAATAAAATAGAACAATTGTCTAATAAAACAACATAGATATCTAAATATACCATTAAAATTAGAAAAATAACAAATCATTAGTTTACTCCATTACATATTGATAATTTAGTTTGTAAATATTAGGATAGGATGTAACATTTGATGTCTTCCTAATCCAAAACCAATTAATACATAATGCAGCCTAAAATTTTCATCCTTGAGGCAAACACAATGTAATGTAATTTAAGTTACTCACCCTAGTCCTCATCCTAGTACCAATGGTGGGAATCCTCCCCCACCCAATAATCATCTTCCACCCAATAATCCTACTCCCATTGATAATACTCAACTCCTAGATCAAATACTTCAACAAATGACCAATATACAAATCACTCATAGTAATCAAAATACAATCTCATATATTAAAAATGGCTATTCAACCACCTCAAGTCATCATGACTCAAAAAAAATAGAATTTTGTCCCTCCTCTTAGAGATTCCAATTGTCATATCATCATTTAGCCTCTCATGTATAAAAAATGCTTCAAAATATTCAAAATAAACCTTCATACCCATTAATTGTATCCATAAATATTGGAAAAATTTCTCCAATTATTACATATGATGGAACTAAATACCCTACTATTTTATTAATTTTTTTTGGTAATTTCTATAAAGTATGAGTCCAAATTAACATCTTTTCTACTACTAAACTTCTTGTCAAAACATTTACATGAGATGATTTAGACTGGTATAATAAAACTATCAATAATCCATCTTAAAGATCAAGGATTTAGTAATGATATAATTGAATAATTTCAACACAATGATCTTCCTTAAAACAACCTTAGCCACTTCATCAATGTTAAAAATCCACCTAACAAATATGCTCACCCTTTCATCAAATGATGAAAGTATCTAACCCACAAATCTATAACATGAGTGATGATAATATTTTAAAAAGATTTTTTATTGATCTTAAATATCTTCTTCAATACAAATTTTAGATGTTTTACCCATTTAACTTTAGAAGAAGCATTAGACCAAGAAAAAAGGAAAGCCTTTCTTATGAGTCAATTTGAATCACCCCATGAAAATACTAAGGAATATTTACAATCAATTTAGCATAACATCGATTCATATAATCCTACCCAACCTCAAAATGGAGCATCTAATTCAACCAATTTTAACCCAACCCAACCTCTCTTGAGTCTATAAGAACTTAAGAAGAAATTACCACCCTTTAAATCCATGATCTTTGATCCTTCCAAACCTCCTCCAAAATAGTATAATCATAATAAGTTTTATTGCTGGTATAATACGATAGATCATTCTCATGAGAATTTACTTGATATTCACTAGTTCCTTCTTACCTTATTGTTTGGTCCACATTTCAATATCGACACTCGTACATAAATATGTTATCAATACTATTTTCAAGACATGAAAGCCCAATATAAAGAGTCAAAATCACATCAACATCACCTACCTAATGATAAAAAAAATTACCCCATGACTCTACCTCATCCACTAATGTTCTCCAAAACATAGTTGATACTTATTCCTACACCAATAAGGAAAGGATAGTAACATGAACAACTTCAAATGGATTGTTTCATTTGTAAAAGCTCAACCTCTTAGGTCACACAAACCTAATGAGCACATAGTTCAAATTCCTACTCCATAGTGAATCATAAATGATCCTCCTTTAGCTTATATAGCTCTTTACACCTCTCCTACACATCTTATGCCAATTTAAAAATCTTTAAAATCTAACATACCAACAAATTTAACTATCTTTAAATTCACTTCAAATACCAATATAATTCATTCTAATTGTTCAAATTAACCTCACTCCACATCACATTTTGGGGCATCTTGATATTCCCATCCACATGTCACTTTATATATTAGGGCATCTTGTGATTTTCATCTACCTATTACTTCATTAATTAGGGCATATTTTGATGTCAATACCTACATTATATCACATATTTGAGATTTCTATGATGCCCATGCTTCTTATACATTGCATAATAACAAATAAATTCAAATTTAAGAAACTTTCTGAGACACATAGGCTTATATTTTGCATGCTCATATTTGATATAGATGTTATAATAGATTTTGATTGTTATTTTTGTATCATATTTGTTTGTTTATGTGTTTTATTTTATTTATTTTTATTTTAACTACACCAATATTTCATTTGGGTTATTTGGTTTTGGTTCATTTTATTTACACCATATTTTCCATTTTGGTTCCTATGTGTCACTTTAATTGTTATCATTTATTACAATTTTGTAATTTTTACCATAGTATCTTTACAATTATTTGAACCTTATTTAATTTCCCCCTTTCTTGGGATTACCATTTAACTTCCCCATTATTTGGGATCATGACTACTTTCATTAGTGATGGTGATAGATACTTTGTAGGTTAGTATAACTTCTTAGTGACATGAATATCATAAAATAGCCCCATCACTTTCATAACACTATTTTAACTCCTTGTGATTAGTTATAAGTAGATTCATTATTATATAACTTATTACATGGACATATCTCTCATGAACCCTATATTTCTCTCATTTACTTTAATTCGAGGCACACATGTTAGTTTTGAGATTGCATACTTACTCATGGGCAAGTCTAGGACTATTTAAATACTATGGTATTTAGGTCCTTTTCTCTAGTGACTAAGTGTAAGCTCTTTAATTTTCATTACCTATTTCACTCATGATTGTTTATCTAACACTGTATGGAAGAAGAATAGAAAAAATTAAAATATTTAAGATTTAAATCATAAAAGAAACAAAACATAATGATCAAAAGGTAATTATAGATTCAAATTTCAAAATCACACCATAAAACATGATTTTTATATGGAAAATTTTATATCTTAGTCTAAGATCAAAATTCCATAGTTGGCCTCATGATGGAGATGAAGTCATTAATGGTAAGGTAGGCCAATAGATTGGGGTAGGAGGTCTCATTATAGTATATATTATCTAGTTCCACATAAATTATCATACATGTACCTAATATTTATAGTAGAATTATGAATCTATAAGGGGTTATGAGGAATGGGGAACACATTGTGGGAAGTTAGGTATATTTTAATTTTTATGCATATATCCTTCATAGGATGATATATGTACTTCAATTGTTAGCCTAAGCTTTACATTTACTAATTAGAGTATCCTAATGTTTAACCCTTAATTTTAGATATGGATCCTATAAGGATAAATAGATTTAATAATATAGAAATGAAAAAACACAAGGGTGATAAATAGATATATAGAAAACCAATTTATTTACATACTTAGATATATAATATTCTAAATTAAATGTTGATATATTATAAGAATAGAAAGTACATATATGCTAGATATTTCAATGATAGTGAAAATAAATTACTTATCTAATTTTGATGCTACTATATATCTATATTTGGAACAAGTAGGAATAAAATTGGAAGAAGATTTTGGAACATTTACTAAATTCTAGTTTAAGTGCCTTTGTAGTTGCAGACACTTAAATCATCCTAACATGATTACATTGATACTAATATTTGGATCTAATATATGTGTCTAGTATGAAACACTTAATGAAAAAATATGTGACCACCTTGATGCTTTTAGGTTCTATGTCACCTTTTCTCTAGTAAATTCATATCTAGGTCATGGAATATCACTCCTTGTCAAATGAGAAAAACCTAGTTCTTTGTATTCATAGTGGTTATGGCAAAATGGGTTAGGGGCACATAGTGTTGAGCTTCCCAAAATACCCCTATGTTAATAAACGTGGCCTATATAGAAAATATTATGAAGAGGGCCTCATACTTATTTATTTCTCTCTTATGTGTTGGCTTATGTATGCATTAGGATGAAATATGTGGAAAGTAAGTACAATAGTTACATAGCTTGTAACTTGGAAACTATATCTCTTGGGTTGCTCCTTAAGTAATTTAGACATGTAGATGTGTTGTACCTATGACCAATATGTAAATATGATAAAATAGGGAATATTTTCTCACTTGAGTGTTTGATATAATGCTTCCATAATTTTCTTTGTGAGTTTCTAAGTTTTTTCTAGGTTTTACTAGGTGAGGAATGAATGAGGACTAATCTTATATTTATACCAATCCCATTATAAAATATATCACATTAAATAACTTAGGATGACCATAGGAATAAATTTCATTTCTAAATTAGATGGATTTAGTGCATTAGACACTTGTATTAAGGTAGGACACTAACATCAACATAGGCATCTAGCTAGGACACAAGTGTTCAAAGAGTGGGAAGATAGGTATAAGTCCCAAACTTGTAGAGATGGATAAAAATCAAGTTAAAAGAATTATGGGGAAGATAGAAGGCTTGGGTAATTATAATGATACTAGTCAGATTAAGAGATAATAAATTAGGCATAGAGATATATTAGATATGAGACTTGAAAAAGTGGGAAATGTCTAAAACTAAGAGGAATAGTCAAGGTTTGAGTATTCCATGTGTACAAGACTTAGGTTATGCATAATTCATAAATAGTTTCTACATTTATCCTCACTTCAATCTAGTAATAAAATTGATAGTTTAAAATAAAGTAATACATTCCTGGGTGTGTATAATACACCTTATCTTTGCTTGAGTCCAACTTGATTATTTTGTTGGTGACTGACCTACAATCAAGAACATGTTACATTATATAGTAAGTGAATATAATTTAAAATTTAAATCATTTAAATGATTTAAATTGAAAGAGAGAAAGGTTTAGGAATACACCTATGTATTGATACTATTGTCTTATTTTTTGATAATTTATTTTGAAAGATATATCTTTATGAATCATTAAAACTAATATTAGGACAAATATAAAATCTATAAAGTGCTATATCTATGGAGATACAAGGATATTTAAGGACACATGCCACCAACCTTGGAGAAAATATGAATTACTACCCAAAAGGTAAGATTAAAACCCAATCATACTTATAACTTAGTGAGCTTGAGTGAACAAAGTCGATCCATACTATATATATGGTGAGGTGAAATGATGTAATCAAGTCCAACCTATAAAATTGGTAAGATTGAATGATAAAATCACCACAACCATACCAAAATTGAACCAACTACTATAGTATATTAGCTTAATATAGTTTATAAAATTTCAATATGATGGGTGATGATAGTACCTAAAAGTGTTTGGAATTTGAAACTGATTTGATTTTGTAATATTAGGCACACAATGCATGTAATATGCACCGTATATATCTATCATGCTAAAATTATCTATAAAAATGGTACTATTTTATAAAATTTGGGATTTATGTGAAAACCCTAGATGACAACACTATTGTACAAAATCAAGAGAATAATATAACAAAGATAACGTTTGTACTATTTTATCAAATTTTGTTGGTGACTGACCTACAACCAAGAACATGTTAAATTATATAATAAGTGAATATAATTTGAAATTTAAATCATTAAAATGAATGAAATTGAAAGAGAGAAAGGTTTACGAATACACCTATGTACTGATACCATTGTCGTATTTTTTGATAATTAATTTTGAAAGATATATCTTTATGAATCATTAAAACTAATATTAGGACAAATATAAAATCTATAAAGTGCATATATCTATGGATATACAAGGATATTTAAGGACACATGCCACCAACCTTGGAGACAAGATGATTTACTACCCAAAAGTTAAGATTACAACCCAATCATACTTATAACTTGGTGAGCTTGAGTAAACAAATTCGATCCATACTATATATATTTTGAGGTGGAATGATTTAATCAATTCCAACCTATGAAATTGGTAAGATCCAATGATCAAATCACTTTAACCATACCGAAATTGAACCAACTACTATAGTATATTAGCTTAATATAGTCTATAAAATTTCAATATGATGGGTGATGATAGTACCTAAAAGTGTTTGGAATTTGAAGCTGATTTGATTTTATAATATTAGGCACACATTGCATGTAATATGCACCTTATATATCTATCATGCTAAAATTATGTATAAAAATGGTACTATTTTATCAAATTTGGGATTTATGTGAAAACCCTAGATGACAACACTATTATACAAAATCAAGAGAATAATATAACAAATATAACATTCATTAATTTGGAATTAATATATTTTATAAAATTACTAAAAATATCAAAATTTAAGGTGAAATCAAAGACTTAGATGAAAACTATGCCTATGGGAGGAATTTAGATCTAAAACTTGTTGTGTAGAGAGGTTTGGTGACTAAAAGTAAGATCTTAGAATTAGATTTGGGCTTAGATAATAATGCTAGGGAGAGGAAACTAGACGGGTGGAAAAATTGTCTAACCTATGGCACTCTTTTCCACTTTAAATTAGAAAATTAGTGTTTCTAGGTTCTCTATACCTTCATTTATAGATCCTGTATCTAGTGTGAAAGCTTGTAATCACTTGAAGAGACCATTGTGTGACTGATTTTCCTTTAAAAACCATAATTACTTAACATGTGAATACTAATGAAAATAAGTGGTAAAATGTGTTAGTGGCTAAATTTGGGAAATAACTCAACATGAACTCAACACCCCATGTGTTGAGTTCTATCTACATACCAATACTCTAAGGAGGGATCAAACTTCATGTAGTTATCCCTGCTACGGTAGTGTGTGAATGAATGGTAAAATTTCTAGAATTTGGTGTAATGTTGATATGATTAGATGATTTAACCATGAATTTTGACATATGGCATGTACTCAAACATTATCTCTAGGTTAATAGGGTTGCATGCAATCAGAATTGGGAAGAATAGATATTCTGCTCTTAATGTAGAAGTGTAATTTTGGTGGTTTTTGGTGTGTAAGCCTCCATGTGTGATGGTTTAAAAAGTAGTCATATAATTGAAAATAATTTTAATGGGGCTTCTTAGGTACATGGATCAAGCTTCTTATGGCTTTGAATTTGGTAAATTAATCATTATTTGTCAAAATGATAGGAGAGGGGGGGGGAGGACACTAGAGAGGTGCACTCCTATACCTTAGGATGCTCTTGTACAATGGGATATGTTATCATGATAAGTGTTGGTTATGGACTAATAATATGTCTAAAGTTAACTATGATAGGGATAAGTTCATTTGAGGGTCATATATCAGCTTAGAAGAGTGTGCAAGTTAGTCAAAAGTGATCAAAAGAGGACCAAAGATAGGTCTAGGGATAAGTGTGTAAAATAATGGTCATAAGTGTATGGTTTTACATTAAAGGTAAAATTTATGTGTCTATATTTAGGCCATTTTATTCTAGTGATGTAGCAAAGTGAAATTAGTAGAGTAAAAGGAAATTGAATGCATACCTAGACTTACCTATGGGAAGGAGTCTTAGATGCATGTCATAATGTTGAATTATGATCCACATAAAAACATGTAGTAAAACATATATAATATTATTATTTACTTAAGATGAATATCAATAAGTAAAAGATAAAAATAAAGAGAGTGATAAGGAATGAATAAATATAATCAAGTACATGAATAATTATGTCTTTTGCTAGTGCAAAAACTTTTAGCCATGGCATGTTGTGTGTTTGTATTAACACTGAATAGCTTGAATTAGACTATTCATGCCCTAATCACCATATATAAGTTTGTGTGCTCAAGAAATCAAGTGTGCTTGACTCCATCATCATCATCCTAGATTAGTGGAGTAGTTTATAATCCTTGTATGAATATATATATATATATATATATATATATATGGTAAAAAAATGGTGTAGATACTAGTGCAAATAGTGAACCATCCACTGTAAATGGAATGAGTTTCAATTTTAGTGCAAAACTAGCACAAAATTATTGGAAAAATAGGTGAATAACTAGTGTAAATACTAAATATAATCTATGTTTGGTGTATAAAAAGTGAATAATGACATGAATTATCATTTTATCTATGAAACTAGTGAAAAACTAGTATAATGAGGAAATAATGTGCTACACACATGCCCCCAACTGATATCTAGTGTATATATATTTTGAGATTTAGTAAAACAACTATTATTCTAATTATAACATGAGTGGCAATTTGGAAAAACATGTCGTGAATGATTTCCCCAAAATTAAGAAATTATGAGACAAAACTATGTAATTATAAGTAATTCTTGAAATGAGGACTCTGAAACCATTGAATACTTATATCAGTAAACTAAGGTTATGATAAATTTTATAAATGTCTATTTTTTGTAATTTGGATAATACCATTAGGAAGGACACTAAAGTAGTGCTCTCTTATCTAATGTGGTATTCCTATCAAAATTTAATTTTTGTGTGTTTCTAAGGCTAAAACTATGTCAACTATGTAATCAATATTATATCATGTTTATGTATTGATCTAGGAAGCCTAGTCTCTAAGACAAGCCTATTTTAATACCCCCTCTTTTAAGGTGAGTTTTTGAACCTGCATAAGAACTCAACTCAAAAGAAAATTTTATGAAGTAGGTTGTTATGATGTAAAAGTGTAAATCTAAATAGAAATAACATCATGGGAAAACATGTCATCATTGTGTATGTAACCTGAACATAGTGATAATATAAGATGCAAGTGAAAACAATCATTCACAAAAAGTGTGTCTAGATAAATGTAATAATAAAACATGTGGATAACTTATCAATTGAGTATATAATGCTAAATAGAACTAATTAGGTAATAATGCATGATGTCTATCATGTCATTAGAAGTGGGTAGGTGAATGATGTCCACCATGGAATATAAATTTGAGATAATAAGTAAGCAAAACTCCATGGACATGACACACATAATCAAAAATACATGCACAACATGGAAAACACATAATGGAAGGCTAAGGGGATAAAAATAAGGGACATGTTCAAATGTCACTCCCTCAAATATAAATGCATGTTCAAATTCCCTCATGCATATACAAAGAATGAATGGAGGCTTAGAGGCACTTAACAATACATGTTCAAATGTCCACATTCACAAATAGAAAACACACACGAGGACATGTTTAAATATTCTCACAGACATACAATCAAAGATATTAAGGATTAGAGACACTTGGTAATGACATATTAAAATTTACTAAAAGTAAAAAAATAATTGAATACAAGATAAAAATATAAGAAAGTCAATATAAAAAACATGTATAATTATGCATTCTAACCATTAAGAGCTAAGTTTTAATTTGAGAAATTTTTAATAACTAAGGTAGGTAATAATATACCATAATGTTAGTGAGTGAGTAATATCATAATATGTAATAAAATGTAAAATAACAAATGTGTGACAAATATAATATGGGAAACTAAGGATAATATCTATGTTTACCATTCCCCCAATGAGATAGCTAATGAATGTACATGCTATGGGAAGCTTGTGTGAAGTTTGGAATTGAGTAGTGATAGTTTGATGTTATTGGGACAAGATTGGGGTGAGGGATAATAGAGATATGAACTCCTAGACTCCACAATGATCTTATCTAATTACAATTTCTAAGTTTGTAATAGTAAAAACAATTGTAATTGGTTCTAGGAATTATTATCCTATATAATCTGTAGTCACTCATATACACTAGTAAAGCATGTATGATATAAAACTAGATAGAACATATATAATGATGTGTATAAGTAAACTAATGTATCCCAAATCACATAAAAATATGCAAAGGTATTGATTTTATTATTTTATATAATATTTTACTATTTTTGTATATTTATGAGCTAATAAGTAGAGAGAAAGATACTACCTAATGAGTCTTAGGAGGGATTCACAATCAACTAGCCCTATGTCAAGAAAAAGAAAACGTGACCTTTAAAAAATAAAAATGTGGGTGTTGTTTTGGTAAATATAATCTCAATAGAGAATCTAAATATGGACCACAATATATGTTATAACTATCACTACCATATTGATTATGTTGTGTGGGGTTTTTGGAGCACATCTTGAAGCATGTGCTTGTGCCTTACATGAAATTCCCTTGATACTCTATAATACTAATGAAATGTGTGCTATAGTAGAGAGTGAATCTATAGAATTTGTGACAAATCTATAATAGAGGAGCCTCTCTAAAATAATCCTCTATGAAAGTGTAGATATCTATTGTGAAAATATCTAGGTACATTATTCCTTTTTAGGTGATTATATGTTGGTGACAATTTTATTTAGTAAGGAATACTCATAAGGGATCCCCAAAACTATAGTGACTTCATTAACATATATGTATTTAAAGAATTTATTAATTACATAAGGAAATTCATGAATATATTTAATCCAAGGATATCCTAATAGGATGTTTAAGACCCACCACATTAGGTACTAATATGAATCTGGTGGCCACATGTACGGGTCTGACCTATAATGGCAAAGTGATCTCATGAATGGAAATATAAATGTGACCATTGAATCATTTTATGACCATGATTGTGGGAATAATATCCATATATATGTATTGAATATTATAAATAAGTGTGTTTTTATACATGTTCACATTTGACCCATTATCAACCATGACACTTTGAATAGGCTAGTGATCAATGTGTACATGGATAAATAAATAGTGTAAATATAAGTTGTCATCAATTATCTCATGCTATAAAAATTTAATTAGTGGCCTAAATGGAACTGATGTATAATAAGAACCTATGATACCATATAAAAGATGTTCTTCTACATAAGAATGATAAGAAACTAGTGGAGGGTATACATTATATGCATAGTTCATGGTTGATTTATCTATGATCTCATTAGTTGTATGATTAGGAAAAGGATCACTAAATATTTTAATTTATTTTGTTTCACTTAGTAGTGATTTTTTAATTTCTATTATCATTCCCACATCAATGGTGTTTGCATCTATCAAATCCCAAATATTGTGTCTCAAATTAATACATTTGTTAGTAGTATGGCCTAGTTCTCTATGATAGTTGCATAAATGAATATTGGTAAATACATTATAGAAGAGGTAAATTCATATCAAAATATTTATTTGGAGGGATAGATATGATATTACATTCCAATAATGTTTTTCAAACCTTATATGGAGCTTCTATTAGGTTAGTGATCTTCCATCTTGGAGGAGTTGATAACATAATGTGTGGAATAAGCTTTATAAGTGCATGTACTATTTTTTTAATTATTATTGTTATTTGTTGGTTTTATGTTTTATGGTGAATTTATTGAATTCTTGGTGTTGGCATCATAATTGGTTATGTACTTATGTTTTTTCATTGCCAATAAATTGACTTCTCTTTCCTTTACTATATGGCCCAAATCTATGAATGAGTTGAAATTTTTAGACATAATGGATTCATGTAAAGACATAAGTAATTTTTTCTTAAATACATATTAAAATTATCTATCTACCATATGATTTGTCATTTTAGATAACATTGACTTCTATCTTAACATGTATTTTGTGATAGGTTCATTATGTCTTTGTTTGAGTAGGGCTATTTGAAAAAAAAGGAAACCTTCTAACTGATATTGATTAAAAAGTGTGCTAGAAACATATTATTTAATGGATTTAATGTATATATTGATTTCTATGGTAAATAATAGAACCATTGTAATGGATAGTCCTTTATACTTCTTAGGAATAACTTGGTCAATAATTTATCATTAGGTACATAGTCCAAACATGCTACATGAAATTCTCTATGATGTCATTTAGGGTCACCCTTTCCATCATATAGTGTAATATTGGGTGTCATAATCCATTAGGTAAATGATATAATACTATATTTTTTGTCCATGGAGTGTGTAGTGAAACATGAAAATTTAGTTCTTGGTTAGGTTTTGAAGCACCTTGCTCTAAATGTAACACCTTAGTTTTTAGGGATTGAATCTCTTGCATAATGGATTGTAAATCAAGAGTATATGAGTGTGTGATAAATAAAAGTGGTGTTACCAATTATGGAGTAACAATTTTACCCACTAAGTTTCCCCCATTATGGTAGGTGGTATCAAAGTTATATTCAAAGGGGGAGGATTTTGAAAATATTGGGTTATGTTGACCTTCTTGATTTAAAAAAAAGTTTTTAAAATGGTAGCATGATCAAGGGGTTTATCACAAAGTATTTCTATAAAAAAATTTAGAACTTCCTTTTTTTAATTCAATCTACTTCCCATTTAGAGGGGGAGGTACATCATGTTGCTCATATTAACGATTTTGATTATCTTAATGATAATTAGTATCATTAAAGTTGGCATATTTGGTAGATGTGGATACATTTAAATGTCTTGATACACTTTTTGTGTTGATAAACATTTTGTGTTGATACACTTTTTTATTGTCTATATTTGGGATGAGTGGAATGTGAGTATGATAAATATGGATGTGAGTTAGTCTAGTAATTCCTCTTAAAGGAGTAAAACTATATTATTTGGATTGCATATAATATGATATAAAACCTTTAAAATGTTTTATTATTTTAATATTTATTAAATTTAGAAAGGAAACAAATTAGAAAAAAATATATGAAGGATACAAACCTTAACACCATTTATGGTTAGGGTTTGATAATATTCAAATAATAAACGGGTCCACCAATATGTTTTTATCAAATTTGGTATTTATGTGAAAACCCTAGATGACAACACTACTATGAAAAGTTAGGATAATAATATAAAAAGATAACATTAACTATTTTTGAAATATTTTATTCTAGAATCATACTAAAAATAATAAAACATATTGAAAAAATAAATAAATTAAAAATTGTGCCTATAGGAGGAATCTAGATTTGAACCTTATTGTGTAGGGACGTCTGGTGACTAGAATCATGATCTTGAACTAGATATGGGCCTAAATAATATTAATAAGAATATTAAACTAGAAGGTTGATTCTCTTATCCAAAATAGGGTGCTAATGTCTATTTACAGTGAGAAAATTAGGGTTTATGAGTTTTTCATGCCTTTATCTATAGAGCCTATATCTAGTATGAGAGATTATGATCAACTATAGAGACCACTATGCAACTGATTTTAATTCAAAAACCTTAGTTAATTAACATATGAATACCAATGTAAATCAATGGGAAAAATGGTTAGTGGTTAAAGTTGGGTGAGACCTCAACACCCCATGTGTTGAACACTACCTATATAACAATACTCTGAAGATGGATCAAAGTTCATGTCATTCTCCCATGCTATAGTGGTATGTGAATGATTGGTGAAATATGTTATATAATGGTGCAATATTGGAATGATTAGATTATTTAACCATGACTTATTACTAGTGTAATTTACTTTGACTTGAGTTCTAGGTTAATAGGGATGTATGTAATTAGAATTGGGAAGAATATGTATTCTACTCTTAATGTACAAGTGTAATTTTGGTTCTTTTTAGTGTGGAAGCTTCCTTATGTGCCAAATGGTTTGAAAAGTTCTTATATAGTCATATCATTGAAAATCATTCAAATGGGGATTCTTAGGGACATGGGTTAGCCTTATTATGGATTTGAATTTGGTAAATTAGCTATTTTTTTATGGTAAAATAAGAGAGGGGAAAGGACACTAGATAAATGCACTCTTGTCTCCTAGGGTGATCTTATCTAATGGGTAATTTTATCATGCCAAGTGTTAGGCAGGGCATAAAACTATGCCTAAATTTGACTATGATAGGGATAAGTTAATTTTAGTGCCATATATTAGCTTAGAAGAGTGTGTGAAAGTGATAAAAAGGGGCCATAAGATAGGTCTAGATTAAAGTATGTAAAAAAAAGGTCATAAGTGCATGATTATAGTTTAAATGTTAATTTTATGTGTCTATAGGTACCACTGTATATAATTATACCACAAATGTATAATTATGAATGTAGCTAATCTGAGAATTATGTAAGTGTGTATAACATGTTTACAAAACATTCCCACACTATAATCTAGGTATGTTGCATACTGAATGAGTTTGGATAACATGTTTATAAAACATGATCCCATTAGATTGGAGACTGAATATGTGGAAGCCATTCTTATATGAGATGTAACCTTTGAGGTGAGGGAAGATATAAGTTGGTAGTTACTTCACCTTAAAAGTATAAGATAACTATATAAATATGAATAAACCATATAACATATAGCAGGACATGTCTAGATAAATGTATCATTGAAGCACATAGAATGTAATCACATTAAGGTCTAATATGCATGATAAAAATCATGGTAACATTGAGATGGTAAAAGTATAAGATAAAAAAGTAAAAAAACACACACAAAAGAGAACTAAAATTAAATTCAAAATACAATGGTCCAAGGAGACCAAAAAAAGAAGCATGTTTAAATGATGCACAATCAAATGGACTTGACTTAGTCAAATTTTCCACAAAAGTAAGGATGGCATATTCAAATGTCTATACAATAAATAATGACATTCAAATGTAAAAAATAGGTAAAAAGAGGCATAAGGGATGGATAAAATGAATAATATTAAAATTCTCAATAAATAAGACAATATCAAGGTAAGACACTCAAGACTGTGTATATAAGAAAGTATAACCAATAGACATGAACATATCATACTAGTCTCTAGATTTATGTGTTAGAAAAAAAAGCTAAGTACATAGCATATAAAGTACATTTTAATAGATCTAATCATATATAAATTCGTGTGTAAGTACTTATATGAACTAAAACATGATAATGTAAAATGACCATAGAATGATATAACTTAGATTATCATGACCAAAGGTGGATGCCCCCAACATCTCATGATGTGACTAGAGGGAAGGCCCAAAATCCATAAGTTCATAGATTATGTATCTATATATGCATGTATCATACTTAAAATATGTGTGAAACATATGTTTATATATGAAATATTGATATTCCATCTACCAACATGGAACCAACAACATATGTGCCAAAGAGCTAGTAGGATAAGTACACAATTATTTTTTTAGGATTTTTAATTTTTTTGATTTTTTTGGTATTTTTGTTATATGTGAGACCTTGTAACTTTAATTTGGATCTTGAAATTTTTTGGATCATAGTTTAATAAGTGAAAATGATACATGGCATGTTCCTTCTCATTTTTTACATGTGTAGTAGAACCAATGTTATCATTTAGAATATGGATCAATTTGCCTCCATGATTAAAGGAAATACCATGCTGATTTTTCTAATTTTTTTATTACATTTAGTATAACCAAATAATTCCCAGTGTAAATTCATATGGATATGTGATAGTAATAACCCAAACCCTTTTATGAATTACTTCAGGACCACAATCAATTGTTAGTGTTATATTTCCCAAAGAGTCTATCCAAGCTCTTTTGTTTTTTAAGTTTTTAAGATAAAATCCAATATATTGTAAGTGTATTAAATTTAAAGTTTTTTTTTTTGTTTAGGATAAATATGGTTATGCCAAAAATAATAACCACCCATGGATAATGTGATTCTTAAATATTTTTGTCATGGATGGCTTTTATGTTGTTCACCTTGGGGTTTTTTCATAGGATGCAAACCTTGAATTGGTCCCATATTAATTAAGCCCTATATAACTCCCATATAAATATTAGGAAATCCAATTTTTATTCATAATTTTCATTTGGTAACTAGTCTCCCTCCTTTGTGTGAGGAATAAAAATTTGGCACCTAGAATGGGATATGTTAATATCTTTGGGATGAGTAAAAAAGAATGAAGCATATCCATGAAAATCCATATATAAATGTGTAAATGAGTCATATTTTTTATGAAATTATCTTTATTTCAATGGTGAAAGAATGCATCTACTAAAAATGAATTGTAACTCCAAATTTAAAGGTCTAAATGCTAGCTCATATAATATACTTTTAAACATAATAGTATAATCTTGAAGGGATTCATCAGCATGTTGTTTGAAATTATACAAATGTTATATTGTAAGTTTTGGAACCTTATGGATATTAAAATATATGAATAATGGATGTTCTAATTGTGTGAAATTGGTTGAGGAACCATTTGAGAATCTATAAAACCAATTATGAGTCTCATCAGAAATGCTCATATGGAATACTTATAGTAATAGTTTGTCATATTTTTCCCATTAAAAAAATATTGTACACAGTTACTCATGTGGTTTAATGGGTCCTTATGACTCAAACAAAGAGGTAAATATGGTAGTTTAAAAGATTTTGGATAAGGATATTTAAGTATATAGTATATAAGAGGTTGATTGTTTATTGAAGTAACATTTACATTAGTATTATGTAAATCTATTTGCATTTTAAGTATATAAACCTATTTTTGAAGATCCCCAATAGTGATTATCATAGAAATATGATACTCCATACGAATGGTAGTGCTTGGTATATGTGTTATCATTGATTCTAATTCACCACCTCTCTTAAATATAGGCATATGAGTATCATCATTATCATGGATAACAAATGCAAGTTTTGAATCAATGAATTTAGGATAATTTAGAAGTGGTGTTGTATCTTTGAATTTTGGTACCCTTGGTATAGTATTATTAGAGCATGAAATATTTTGAGAAAGTGGTTCTTTCATATTTGGTAAAGATATAGTTATTAGAACATGAGGAAGCTTTGGTAAAAATATTTAAGGTTTGTAATTCTTCTTTATTCTTGGTTCCTTTATGTTACTTGGTAAATATGCCATGATGTCTTCGTTAACATTTCAAAAAAAATAAATTTCAAATGAAGGGAAAAGATAACCCTCACCCTTGATAAAGGGGATATTTTTTGGAAATGTAGGAATTATAAGGTTTGATTCAGTTTGCTTGAAAGCATATCCCCTTTAGTATTAGTTTAAAATTCATCCATGATATCCTGATAGAGTTGATGAAATATACCATGATCAAATGAAGGAATATTTTCCCCATGAGTAACCAATTTGGGTGTAAAATTTAAATGTTTTATATCTTCCTTAAGATGGTTGAACTCATTTCTTGAAGTAGTGGGAGTATGGATATGATTAAAGGGATGGTAACTAGCACCATTCAAAGATTTGAGATTATAATCCTTAACACTTGAAAGAAAATAAGAGTAATCAAATTTTACCCCTTATTTTATAGAGAGTTAGAGAGTTTCAAAGTCATATTCATCAAATCAATAACTATGATCCATAATGAAATAGAGATGGACCACAAAGATTAGGAAAAAGTAGGCAAGAAGCATTTAAAAGAGACTGCTTTTGTAAAAATGATTTTATAAATACATCAGGTTCACCAAATGTTTAACCCTAAACTTTGGATATGGATCTTATGAGGATATATAGGGTTAATAATATAGAAATGAATAAACACAAGGGTGATAAACAGATCTATAATAGGCTAATTAATTTGTAAACTTAGATAAATAATATTCTAAATTAAATATTAATATATGCTAAGAATGGAAAGTACAACTATGCTAGACATTAAAATGATAATGAAAACAAACTACTTAGCTAGTTCTGATGCTAATACAAATCTAGATCTGGAATAGGTAAGAAGTAGTCTAGAAGAATATTTTAGAATAATCACCAATTCTAGATTAAGTGCCTTTATAGCCACAAACACTTGTGTTAACCCAAGATGGTTACATTAACACTATTGTTTAAATTAGACATAGGTGTTTCATACATAATACTTGATAAAATTAGATGCAACCACTTAGATTCTTCTAGGTTCTACGTTACCTTTATTATAGTTCATTTGGATCTAGGTCATGGATTGTCACTACTTGTAAAATGATATTAACCCTATTTATTCATCTTCATAGTGGATGTGGAAAAAATGGGTTAGTGGGCATGTAGTGTCAAGCTACCCTAAATATCCCTCTATTAATGAGAATTACCTAGATAGATAATAATCTAAAGATGGCTTTAGAATTATGTAGTTTTCCCCTATTTTATAGCTTATTTATGTATAAGTAAGCAACATGTGAAAATCAAGTAAAATAGTGACCTATCTTATAACTTAGAAAATATAGCTCTTGGGTTGATCCTTCAGTACTTTAGACCTATAGATGTGTTATACCTATTATTTATATGTAAATAAGAGAAAATGAGGATGTTTTACTCAAATGAGTGCTTGATAGAATGATTTTGGTAAGTTTCCTTGTGAGTTATTAAGTTTTATATAAGTCTGAATAGGTGAGGAATGAATGAGGGCTGATATTATATTTATACCAATTCCTTTGGAGAATATCTCACATTAAAGAACCTAGGCCATCCATAGGAATATGTTTCATTTGAAAATTTGATTACTCTAAGGCATTAAACACTTGTGTCATGGTAGGACACTTGCATTGACGTAGGTGTCTAGATTAGACACAAGTGTCTGGAGAGTATGAAGATAGGTATAGGTCCCAAACTTGTAGAGATGGATAATAATTATATTAAAAGCATTATAAGAAAGATAAAAAGCCTAAGTCATCAAAATGATATAAGTTAGACTAAGAGATAAATAATTAGGCATAGAGAGATAATATATTCTAGACTTGTTGAAGTGGAAAAGGTCTGTAAATGAGATAAATAATTAAGGTCTAAGTTTTTCAGATGTATAAGACTGATGTGCTACATAGTTCATGAATAATGTCTTTATAATGTTGATAGCTTCTAGCCTTGATCACTTTCCTAGTGCGTCTCATTCTTTCTATGTATGTTTACATCAACCATGCAGTGCCTCACATTTATTATTGACATGAAATTATTCCCACTTTCCCATTTTTGGATATTTATTTTGGCTAATCACATTCTTGATCACATCTACCTACTTATGCCTCTTGGTTTATAGTTTGTGATTTTCATTATAATACCTCATATAGGACCATGTTTTACTCACAAACATCCCTTCACATTCTCTCACAACACCATATTATTATCATACTAGTTATGTGATTAGGTGGTTTTTGTTGTGATCTAACACACATACCCTATTTTAAAAAATTCAAACAGGCACTCATTATTATTGAAAATATTTATTTAGAGTTTTATAAACCTTAGGAATCCATGATATAAATTTATTTATGTAAAATTCTAAGGTTATATTTAGAAGTATAAAGTTATAAGAGTTTAAACTATGATAATAAAACCCTAAATGGTCATATTGATTTATCTTAAACCTTGTATTTTCATAGTTTTTGTGATTTATTTGGACTAACAAAACTACTATCCTTCATTGTAGTTTCCTACATTTTGTTTACTCATAAGACTACCAATGAAGGCTTGTCAAAGTTTTAGATTAGAGGTAAAAGCAAGTTTTGAAGGGGCCCCAAAACCCTTTTACAGAGAGTAGAATAAGAGCAAACTAAGCCCACAGGCAACGCCTAAAAAACACTACAGAAAGGTAGTAAAAACAGTATTAGAAGGGTCCATAAACCATAGAGATTCAACCGATCAAAACCCAAAGACAAAAGTTTGGAAGAACAACAAACAAAAACTTGCAAAATTAAAACAAAGATCAGAACCAGTTTCTTAACCAACACAAAGGACTAGATTATTCATCCAGTTCCAGAATCAAGTTCATGGCTTCTTTTTCTTTCAAAGCAGTTTCCTGGGTGGAAGCCTCCTGCAAAGCTCCTTTTTGTGTGTCTTTCTTTTTGGAAGTTTGCCTTGTCCTTTTGCAGGGACCCTCTAGAACTTTGGTCTCCTCATTTTCTCATTTCCCAATATTGATAGCAGCTACACAAATGTTGGAAGTTACTTCCTCCATTTTCTTTCTGTTATCCTTTATAAGCTCCCAGAGATTGATTTCATAAGCTTTGAGCTTCACAGGGATCTCGCTTAACTGATTTTCCATGTCGTTTACTTTGTTCCAAGCAGCTTTCAGAGACTCTTCCAAAGTTTTCGCTTTTTTCTTGAGATCAATGATCTCCCTACACTACTAGGAATCTAATTGGGAAGAAGACTCAGCTTTACTGTTAACCCAAGTCAAAGGAATGTGTATTTCCTCATTCTGATTCTTCCCTTTCCAATCCTTAGGCTTTTTGTTTGGGCTATTTCTAGCTTCTTCGAAAAAGTCTTCTTGGCTCTTTTGTTCCCGCTCCTTGAATCCAACTTCAATTTCCATCTCCATGTTTTGAATATTTTCCTGGACTGGGATTTCCTTTTCATTCTTTGACGTTGGGTCCTCACCAGAATCTTCCTGGACAATGACATCCTCCTCGACATTCTGGTTTTCCTCCATCTCTTCTGTTCTGGTCACAGAATCCTCCTCTGTATTGACTTTATCTTTTTCCATACCCACAGAACCTTCTTCATCATTACTAGAATTGGTGTCCCAGCTCTCTGTTCCATTTTATTCCTCCAATTTTTCCTCCACAGGTTCTTCAATTCTCTCCTGACCCCTTTCTCCTTCTGCATTCTATTTATTAGGATTAAGGGTCTTAATTATACCTCTTCTACTTACATTTTCATCCTTTTTATTCCCTGTCAACTTAATTTTCCCTTTTTTGGGATACTTTACCAGTGCCCTGTTCTTGCAGAAGCCTTCAATGAGTAGTATAAGGCCTTCATGGAGGATAGGGCGCAACTCTTTCTTCCTATGAGCATAAAGGCTTTGAATCAAGGAGTAATGAAGGTAGAAAGGAAAAGACAAGCTAACCTTATGCCTGAAGTGGTTGAGGAAGACAAAATGGAACTTATGCACTCGTTTGCTTCTACCGTCCAGGATGAAGTACTCCCCTATACAACTTAGGATGTCCCTCCAAATCCCTTTAATCTGATCCAGTTCATAAAAATCCCCATTTTTTACCAACTTCTGCTCCTCCTCTTCCATTTTGGGGAATTTGTAGAATGCCTCATTCGATATGCTGGTCTGCTTTGAAAATTTAATTCCTTCCATTAACAACCCTATAACCTCAGCAAGAAAATCCTTAGTTAAATTTACAGTTATACCATGCAGGGTGACCTTGTCATCTAACCAATTTTTGAAGAAGGCCGTCGTGATGTGCGATTTAGAACCATGGAGTCTTTCCATGTAACTCGTGACATTTCCTTTCTATAAAATTCTCTAGACTTGTTGTTTCTCTCTCCATTCTGCACAGCGCTTGGGCTCCTGTTTACGGGGTTCTCCCTTCCTTTCCCGCACCATACTCATTTTCTTAGAATCCCAGTTACTATGGATATTACCCTGGATCTTGCTGCTGTCAAATTGATTGAGACTTCGAATTTGTTTATGGCATATCAGAATCCGCTTCTCCCTCTTGAAGGCCTTACTTTTCAATAATAGGGTTCCTTTCCCCGTGCTTCCACTCCTCCTACTCATTAAGATTTTGTTACACTCCAATCCTTCCTTCATTCGCATGTGTGGCATCAAGAAGAATGATCGCCTTAAGATCCATGTTCCTTTCTAAGGTTCCATCCCACCTCACTTTATGCCCTTCCCGAATAGCATAATTTGCAAGCCAATCTGCAACACCATTGGCTTCATGTAGGTATGGGTGATTTTTATTTCTTTAAATTTCTTCATAAGAGTTTTCATCTCCTTTACCTTATCCTCTATGGTCCAAGACATAGAATTCTTATTATTAAGGATATTAATAACATTCAAAGAGTCCCCTTCAAGCCACAATTTAGAATATCTCAAGTCCACAACTAACTTAAGGGTCTAAAGAGCAGCTGTTGCTTTAGCAATATGGCAGTTAGATATACCTATGGGAATTGCAATAACATCAATAACCATTCCCACATGGTTTCTCAGGACTCCACCACAACCAGCATTTCCTGGGTTCCCTTTTGCTACACCGTCAAAATTACCTTTAATCCATTCTTGAGGCGGGCTAATCCAAGTCACACCTGATCTGGGATTATCATGTTTACCGAGAGTAATGTCCTTCCTCAGAGGATTATCCACATTTAGATTAGAGCTTTGATTTTTTTGAGAAGAAAAATTTTTCTTTAGAGCTCTAATGATGTTCTGGCCAACCACCCAACCATGGAGCTCTTTATTTCTGAATATTCGATTATTTCTTTCCTTCCATATTCCCCACCAGATATGGGGAAGAGTTATTTTCCATAAGAAGAAAACTTCAAGAATCTTTGAAGGGCAATACCAACTTTTGAGAGAAAGTTCAACATTTTTTTGATGAACCCAAGTAATACCCCACAGATTGAGAACCTCCTTCCAAACAAGCTGAGTGAAGGAACAATTCACAAATAGATGATCTCTATCTTCAAGGTCTCTCTTACACAGAATACACCTGTTAACAATATTGATTTTGCATTTCTGTAAATTATCCAATGTCAAAATTTTGTTTTGGAGGAGGGTCCAGAAAAAGAACTTGATTTTAGGAATGAGCCCCTTGATCCAGGCTCTTGTCCAAAATGGTTTTCTGCCATTTCTCTTAGAGATGAAGATGGAGGAGACTTTGAACTGTCCACTTGGCTCCTAATACCAAACAATTTTATCTTCTTGGTTGGGATTAAGGGATATAGCATTTAGGGATAATTGAATATCCTTGAGATCTTGATCATAGTCAGTGAGGTTTACCCAAGTGTTTTTCTGCCAGTATTGATTAACCATAGTGCCCACTCTTTGTTTACATCTTTCTAAAACATCTTTATCTTGGATTACTTCATGTAAGGGGTTACCTCTAACCCAATTATCTTCCCAAAATTTCACTTTTTTACCATTACCAAATTTCCAAGCACTTCCTTCTTTAAGAACATGTTTTGTTCCCTGGACTGCCCCCCAAATAGCAGACGGATGAGAAATATCTGGAATAGTAAAGAAGTCATGAAGTGACTGTGCCTTAAATAAATACTTATGCTTCCATATTTTACTCCATTCATTATTTTCCTAAAAGACCCTCCATCCCTGTTTAGCTAAAAGGGCAGTGTTCATACTTCTTATTTTCCTTATACCAAGTCCACCATCCTTAATCAGTTTGCAAATGTTATCCCATGCAATAAGAGGCATTCTCCTCTTCTCTTCAGAACCTGACCAAAGAAAGTTTCTTTGGATTTTTTCAATTGCCTCAGCAAATTTTGAAGGGATTTTGAAGAGACTCAACGCATACATTGGTATACTTTGAAGACTTGCTTTGAGGAGAGTTAGCTTTCCTCCTTGACTAAGAAGACAACCTTTCCATCCCGCTAACTTCTTGCTGAATTTATTAATAAGGCCTTCCCAAAAAGCTTCGGGGGCTTTCAATCCAAAAGGGAGACCAAGGTAAATGGATGGAAAAGAGCCTATAGAGCAATCAAGGATTCTGGTGATTTTGTTCTGTCTATAAACAGGGGTATTAGTAAAGAAAACTGCACTTTTATTCTAGTTTATCAGTTGTCTAGAAGTAGAGGTGTACAGATTAATGACATCCTTAAGAATTCTTGCTTCAGTAACTTCAGACTTTCCCATGAAAATAGTATCATCCACAAATTGACCATGGGAACAAGTTAAATGATGCGAAGAGGGTCTCAAACCTTTGTACTGACTTCTTTGAACCAAGTCCCCAAGGTAGCGTCCCATACTATCTGCCATGATAATAAACAGAATAGGGGATATAGGATCCCCTTGTCTTAATCCCCTTGACAGTTTAAAAGAATGAGACGAGGTCCCATTTACCAACACAGCCATAGAAGTAGTAGATATCAACTGTTTGATAATATCAACCACTCTTTTTTCAAATCCAAAGGCAATAAGGCTTTTAGAAAGGAATTGCCAATCCACCCTGTCATATGCTTTAGCAATATCAACTTTCATGAAGAACCCCTCAGTTTTGGATTTGAGAAGTGAGTGAATATTCTCATGTGTCGTTATAACTGAGTTGAGGATTTGTCTGCCAAGAATGAATCCATTTTGCTACTCAACAATAATTGAGGGGATCACAAGGATGAGTCTAGTCGTAAGTACTTTGGAAATGATCTTATAGAGGGAGTTGCACAGACTAATCGGCCTGAACTGATCAGGGCTATCTGCACCTACTTTCTTCAGGATAAGGCATAGAAAAGTGGCATTAATTTCCTTTAGCATTTGTTTAGCTCCAAAAAACTCCTTCACCACATTACTGACATCCTTTCCTATAAATTTCTAGAACTTTTGAAAAAAAAACATGGGGAAACCATCTGGTCCCAGAGCTTTTTCTCCTCCAAAAGATCTTACAGCTTTAAAAATTTCCTCCTCCTTAGGTATAGAACATAACATATTATTCTGCTCCTTCGTGATCAATGAGGGAATCACTCGAAGACTATCAGCCTGACTTTTCAAATTGATGTTTCTATCTGCCTTCATCAGGGAGGAGAAAAATGAAATCATTTCCTCTTTAATTTCCTTTTCCTCTATTATCTTTTGAGCTCCTTTTTTCAAATGATGAATATGTGTTTTCGCTCTATGTTTCATAGTAGAAAGGTGGAAGAACTTAGTGTTTTTATCTCCATCTTTCAACCATTGCACCCTTGATCTTTGTCTCCAGTAAATTTCCTCCTTAGTTATTATGTCTTGGTATTGTACCAAATATTCGCTTTCTTCTCTTTGGGATTCAGAAGTATATCCATTTTGCTAGATTTTTTCCTAAATTCTTCTAATATTCTCCTTGATGGTCTTCTTTTCTGCAAAAATATTTCCAAAATAGTCCTTATTCCATTTCTTAACTTTATTTTTAACATTTTTGAGTTTGGAAACAACTTGAAAGAGAGCTGATCCCTCTATAGAGATATTCCACCACTCTTTCATTTTGTCTTCAAACTGTGGATGCTGCAGCCACATCTTTTCAAATCTGAAAGGATGATTCTTTTTTTGGTTTAGTTTATCCACTAAGAATATTAGAGGGAAATGATCTGAGCCTATTCTATGGCGTGCTTCCAACTTGCAATTATAGTCTTTTATCCAGTTTGGGGAAATGAGAGCCCTGTCAAGCCTAGCCTGTATGCATTCCTTGTTCAGGCTCTTATTGCTCTAGGTGTACTAAATTCCTTGCAGCTCCACATCCATTAAACCTTCTTTGCTGATATACTCCGTAAGGTCAATTCTCCCTTCCATTTGAATTATTTTACCACCCATTTTGTCATAATCATATAGAGGGACATTAAAGTCTCCCATTATAATCCAACGCCCACAATGATCTTTCCTTCTGAGCTTTGAGAGAGTTTCCCATACCTTTTTCCTTTCATTCCTGATATTAGGAGCATAAATATTAACAACATACCAACTATCCTTTTGGTCTACATTAGTTAATTTAACCGCCAGAAATTTTTTACTTTCCATCAAAATAGATCCTGCAAAAAGATCTTTTCTCCATAAAATCACAGTACCTCCTGAAGCACCTTCAGAGCTACTAGCTATAAAGGTGTAATTTTTAAAGTCTTTGATCTGTTCAGCTTTCTCCTTACTCATTTTAGTTTCTTGAAGCAGGATGAGGTCTGGCTTTTGCTCTCTAACAAAATTCCTAACAAGGTCTATTTTAAGACGACTATTTAAACCCCTTATATTCCAACTAAGAATCTTCATTTCTTTTTGTTGCTGTTCATATATTGCCCCAAGGTTTTTTGCTTTCCATCTGCTATATTGACCTTGCTTTCCAATTCTCTATTCTGCTTAGCAGATTTTTTCCCAGGTTTTTTTGAGGAACCTACATCCAGTTTTAATTTGGCTTGTTTTCCAGATTCTTTTCCTCCATTACTCCTTAGAGAGCTATTGGTTTTCACTCCACCATTTCTTGTCATAATGTGGTTAGACTTGTTCTTTATCTCTCCTTTAAACTTTTGGATTTCAGACTTTTTACCGTCTTCATCCTTTTCTTCTGCCTTGAGGACCTCTTTAGCTGGAGTTGTAGTTTCGACCTTTGGTTCCTCCTACTTTTCCCCAGGTTGACCTTCACTCAATTCATCCTCTACTTCTTCTATGTTATTTCTTCTTTCAGGATCTACTTCTCCTTCCTCTAATTCTTCTTTATCATATATCTTTGAATCTTGAATTTTTAAGCTTTGAGAATTCTAAGTAGAAGCAATAACCTCATCTTCAGGTTGAAGATCTAATACATTGTCCTCCGTTCCCTTCCCTTTTTCTTCCATCAGGATATTAGAAGTCTTTACAAGGGGGTCTATTTTTCCTATTATATTAGGGTCGTCCGCTTATACTGAAGCAATAGATATACCTTATCAATGTGTAGGTCAGCTACGACCTCTTGAGGCTTCCCTATGTTTCGATAGTCTTTTTTAACCTTCCAAATTTTCTTTTGTTGGGTTTTAATATTTTTTCCTGCCTGAAGATTTTTTGAATTGGCTCTTCCCCTGTTGGGGCATCTCTTGGCCCAATGCCCCTGCTTCTTGCACACATAACAAGAATTTGGCAGATCTTCAAAGACAATCACTTGGGTTTTCTTACCAAGTTTGGAGATAAGATCCACCTTTTTGGGGAGGAGGTTTAGATCCACCACTTTAACGTAGATTCTGGCACTTTGGAGTTTAGTTCTTGAAGCCATGGCTTTATCCACCGCCACTAATTCACCGAAAGAGCTAGCTATTCCTTTTAAAATGTCCTCATGCCAGAATTCTAAAGGTAGCCCAGGTAGCTTAGCCCAAATAGGAGTTGTAGAGAAAAAAGACTCAGATAAATCCATATCTGGTTCCCATTTCTTTATAGTAAGGGTACTTCTTCCAAAAGACCAAGGTCCTTCACTCAGGATCATATTCAGATCTTCTTCACAGTTACAGATGAAGGAGAAAAAACCATTCACCATAGGTGCAATGTCAACTTCTCCGCGTATAGCCCATCTTTTTTTGATCATGGACCTGAGTGAGTCTATATTTGGTCTTGCTCCTTGAAATTTCCCTACTAGGGTGAGATCCATAGAAGAAACTGAAAAATCAAGTAAGGGGTCTGGGATAAAAATTTGGAACTCACCTTTCTCCCAGCAAGATTTTGATGTCACCGGGGGGAAGATGGATTTCCCAGTTGGTTTTTTCCCAAATAACGATGACCAGGTCCTTTGTTCATGGGTCCCTTTCTACCTTTCAAGATTCTTTTCTATGTTAAAAGTAGTTTTGTCTTTCACTATCTCCGTGGATTGTTCTGCTACTTTTATCGATGGAGGATCTCTGGCCCCACTATAGAGCATAGAAACTGCTAAAGGCCCTTTTGTGTCTACTTCAATTAGGAATCCTGACCCTCCATGTTTTCCTCCTTCCTCTACTGTTCCACCTGGATCTGTTCCTCCTGCCAGGTTCTCCCCTGTTCTTTTCCCGCTCTTACCAATTTCAAAATTCTCCATACCGTTCATTTCAAAATGCACAAAACCTTGTTACCTTGGTAGGCTATCAATAATAACCATGTTTCTTGTCTTCCAAGGCTTGTCAAAGTTAATCCTATAGGGGACTTGCCTTTATTCATTGGAGATAATGACAAGTGTTTTCCTTATTACATTAAACCTATAGCCCTTTTAAAAAAATTATAATTATTCAAAGATCTCAAGTTCATAGACTTGGATAGGTGTCATTTCCATGTTACATGAAATATTTCATTCTTCAAAGAAAATGTTAAGTGATTTAAGTCTCTAAGTCCTAAGAGCATGCCATGTTGCACTTTTTCATTCCACAAAACCTAGGAAGATTTGTAATTAAATAAATTATAATAGTCCCAAGATTCCAAGTTCCTGTTATTAGACACTTGGCATGTTTTTGTCAACCTACAACCACAAAAGGATTAACATAGTCTAATGGTTCTAATTTCCCATAGTTTGATGGTCTCACGATTTCAAATTCTAACCATTAAATAGTCTAATGGCTCTAAGATTTTGTGATTTGAGAATTCAAAACTGGGCACATTTTAATTTACCCAAAACCATGAAAGGATTATATCAAATATTATTATTTAATGGTCTTGTGTCTTCATGTATCTATTACTACAAGGCTACAAGATCACATCACATGTCAACATTCTATTACACATAATCTTTACATAGACATACATAGTTCAAAAGGCTCAAGTTCCAATACTAACATGCCTTCAATTCCTTGTGGGCTTAAGGTTTCTCCATTTGGCATATTTACATTAACTCATGGCCCTAAAATATATAAAGAAAAGATTTAAATCTAAAGACCCAAGTGAATGAAAGTTAGATAAGTCGCACAGTTTTGGAGACATAGGCTCAAATTACACATAAATGAGTTCAACATCAAGGAAAAGAAGTGGGTAAGTGATAATTTGATAGCTATCTAGAACATGATGAGTGGACACATAAAGTTAAAGAATAATTGCCATTTGGAAAACAAGTAAACCCACTAGATATTATAGGCACATTCAAATTGAAATGGGAACAAAGGAAAAATTCTTTTATATACATTAATGACACATGAATGTATTTAATACTCATAATTTTGGGTAATATATGTGAAATCTAGGCAAAGACTAGTCATTTCACCATTAGTTTATCAATCAAAATTTAAAAATTTCAAACCCTCAAGTATCTTAAGAGCCCTAAAGTTTTAATTAAAATCGTAAGAATGAACCATATGATTTTTAAAATACATTGCATAGTTTAGATTGACATAATGGCCTCCTCTTCAAATCAAGTACATGTTTAATCCTCCTCTATGTACTCTTGTTCTAGGAGCACATAATGCAGGGACATAATGTTTGATAAATGATCCTTCAAATTCAAATTCCTCCACTATTTAATGATTTGGAATGTTTTGGAGTATATCTCACCCTAATATATGTGAGATCAAATGTCTCTAGATGAGAAATAATATATTGACAACCTACTTCCCATTGAAACACAAGGTATCCATCTAAAATGATAAAACCAAAGGTAAAGCCTTGTATAGACCTAATTAAAGGTTTATTTTTTAATGGAACATTTTATGGGGATTACTTGCATCTTATGAAAAACAAAAAATGTAGCTATATTTATTTATTGGAGGTATTTACAATGGTAACTTAGAATTCCATGGACTGAGATTGCCTATAACCAAGTCTCAAATAATGTTTGGCTCAAGCACAATAAAATATATAGAGATTTAAAAAAAGGTTGGTTAAGGGCCAAATATTTAAACCCAAGGGAAGAATTTCCTCCAATTGAATTATCAAATGTAAACTTGGGATTAGGATATCTATGTAACTCTTAGATAGACTATATGGTTTTGAAAGCATAACTTATGTACAAGTGGAATGGGTTCTTTTGATGGAAATTCTTGTGACTTCATACAAGTTAGTTGCCTTGGGGAAAGTAATAAGTGTTAGATTAAAAACACAAATGTTTTATCTTGAACAGAGGCCAACAAATGGAAATTTTCATATGATGTCATACATACTAGATGCAATATTAGGCATAGTTCACATAACATATGGGGAACTATGGTAACCCTCAATTGAATATTTAGGTAATAGATTCTACAAAGATTACTATTTAATGTTTATATATAAATTTAAAAATGAAATTCAAAGGATATGTGAGGAAATATTTCCTCAATTATATCAAGTGATTCATGGCACCCATATGCCTAGGTTATCTAAAAATATAACAAGAAATATTTATAAAATAGGGGATTATTGGTATTAACCCAATTTCATAATCATCCAAATTGAAGGGACATGGGTAGTTATTCTAATTTTTCCATGCCACATCACAGAAAAAATTGTATAATAAGAGATGGATTTTCAACTCTACAATATCATTTATAAATAACTTAGCCTTAAACATTAGATCTATTATTATAAAACTCCTTTGAGTATTGGATAACTTCAATTTATGATTAGGCTACATTTCAACTAGGCTAGGAAAGCTAGATCCCACTACAATTAAAAGGTGGTTGATTTCAGGGAATGGGACCCCAAGAAGAAAATTATGACATATCTCAAGCACCTCAAGGAAGAGAAGGTGGTGAGCATTTCATATGGTCAAAAGGAATATCATCATGATTTTTTTTAATACATCAGATGATACTAAGTGTGGACAAGGATGTAAGATAAACAAATGTCTATGATATTTTTTTAGGATATTTAGTACAATCCTAAGATTACTAAACAACAAGCTAAGGATATGGAAGAATAAGAATATATAACATGTATCCATCATTGGCCTCTAACTTGGCCACAAGATTCAAAAGGGAAAGACTAACTTCCCTCTCCTATAAGAGAATAGACAAATTTATAATAGGGAGAGTCTAGAAGCTAGAGGGAGTCTAATCCCAAAAAAACAAGGGAAATTCTAAGAATTATTCCCCTTCCTTAGCTACCCTCTATATATCTAGATACTAAAATAGTTTCTAGAACAACCACTACAAATGAGAAAGCTACATATCATCTAAACTAAGAAAATAGCACATTATCTATGACACCTCTATCACCACTTACAATAGTTAACCAATTTAGTCTCCCTATGTTTCTACATGATTATTTATTATTTATTTAAGCTAATCATTTTCCTTAGGTACCCTTGATAATTACACCTCCATACAATACCATAAGTGAGGATACATCTCCTCAAACACTCCCCATCATGCCATCTATTGACCCATTCACCCTTTCTTCCACCATTGTTATCCCACCAACCATTCCTTCACCACCACATATAGTGATACTTTCCACCACTATAACTACTTTAGTCATTTCACCATATCTTTCACTATCCACTCCCCTATGGTCACTTAACAAAAGAAATATAAGTGTCTTTACACATCCTCCAAGGCAAAAAAATTAAAATAAAAGCCATCTTTTGGTCTCCCCACCATACATGAATCCCTAGATGAGGAGGAATTAGAAGAATAGGAGACTAGATAGGTAATATACTTAGTTGAGTTCTCAAATAATGAATGTGAAAAATATGTAGAAATAGTGAAGGGGTTAGAACCTATAATAAGTGAAGAGGCATCCCCGTATGATGAGGAAATATAGTTGAAAAAGGATAAAGCTATGAGCTTGGAAGGCCTATAAGAAGAAGAAAAATTGGCTGAAATTTTGAACTAGAAATTACTCACAAAAGAGCAAATACAAAACATAAATGAGGTAATCTCTTCTCTTGTTTCATATATTTATAGTGTAGATTTTTTGGTTGTAAATTTGCCTCTGGTTATTCCAAAGATTATTTTGTCTAGTTCTATTGACTCTCCCATTATCTTAACTTCAAAGAAAATAAAGGATCCAAAGAAAGGAGTTCATTTTCAGATTAGGGTTACAATTTCTACTTATAACCATATAAGGCCACCAGTCTTTCAAAAAAAAATTCTCAACTAGAGCTACATATGCCAAAATATTCACCCATATAGTTATCCACTATGGCTATTGAGACAAAACCATGCTTTGCTAAGTATGTGGCTAATTTCAATCCATTAAGAGAACCTTCACAATGGGAGAGGATTGCCTATCCACATCTCTAGTTTCAAATATAATTAAGTATATTATTGGCAGCACTAGAAATAACACCTCCTCTAATGAATCCTCCACCTTCCACATCTAAATATTTGAGCCAAAAAGATGTAAAAATAGGGGAAATTTTCATTCCCTAATTGGAAAAAGAGATGCAAAATACAATAGATGAGAGACAAAACCTAATTGTTATATAATTACCTATAGTCTCTACTCATTTTGATAAAAAGAGTGGAACCATCCAAAGGGTAAAGAAGAGAAAGGAATTAAATTCATATACAAGGGAATAAATGGAATTTGAACAAAGATAAAATATATTTCCCATAGCCAAGAAAGTTAAAAGGAACCTAGTCATCTCAATGAATATACTAAAAACTTTTATGATTTTGTTAACTCAACTGGTGAAGCTATGAAATAAATGTATATAATTAAAGAGGAGGCACAATATAGGTTGTAATAGAGATAGACTATGCATGCTCCCTGGGAGATAATTTATGATGTGTAGAGTAAAAACATTAAGTTATACATCATTTTTTATAATATTTGGGTGTCTAGAGTAAGAAGATAATCAAATATAACATAGGTGATTAAACTTTGACACCAATTGAAAGAGTTGGATAAATATTTAATTTCTTGGTTTAGTGCTCAAAAACTAGTGCCATTAATAAACTAAACTTCATGTCCAACATGGATGCATCATGGTTCCTCAAATATGTCATTTTATAAAAGAGATAGTTCCCTCAATCACGATACTTATATGAAGAATCTATTAGGACATTTTAAAATTCATGAAAGTGAGGCCTTGGAAATCATTATAGGCATGAGGGTCACTAATATGATAAACCCTACTTGTTAATTAGTCAACATACAAAAAATTTATATCCTCCTCCAAATATCTATGAAAAAATTTAAGGAGAAAGTTGAAGGCACAATATATAGGACCAATTATGAAAATTTTCAATTGGTAAGTATTTCCAAGGATAGGGAAACAAGATATGAGTCTCTAGGAGAAGATTTAAAGAACTCAAAATTTGAGTAGACAAGGTTGATGGTTGAGGCCATAAAAATATTCAAAATTTCCTTACTCAATTTTGACATCATTAATAAGGATTATAAGTAGCACACACATTATTCAAAGAACTTAGGGTAAAATAAATAGCTTTAAGGAAAAATCTAATCATGTAACCAACTACTAGCATTGCCACACCATCTTAGGGTTCTCATTTTTTAGGATTTGTAGTCATGTAAACTCTAAGTGGAACCGTCTTGATCCCACAAGGAATAATAGTGGCTACTTTAGTTCTTCCATATTTCACTCCATCATCTTCTTTAGCTAGCAATTCCAAATCATCACCTTGATAAATATAACTATCTACTTGTATGTTTTTTTTTTAATTCAAAACTTTGGTTCCAAATTTATGTTGCATGTATATATTATATTTTTAGATATGTAATTCTATTTTGGGATGATTTTGTACATTCATCCTTTGCATGAGATTTGGATATGATTTCTATTTTTTCAAATTTATTTTTAGACTTCACTTGAGAGATGAGGCCTTTCCCATCCCAAGTTATTTATACATGTATCCTCTTGATACCAAAGGGAAGAGGATTTTAGATATTAATATTAATTGGAAATTCTGAAGAAGTCTTATGATTTTAGTCTTCATGTGAAAATTTTGATTCTTATCTAATTTGTGGATTGTGGAATAAGTTATATCAGTTTGGCTTCTTAGTATTTTAGTCTTGTATGAGTTGTCTCTTTTATACAAAGTCATTCATTATAACTATAGATGATATGAATAACTTTTTAATATGAATCATAATCCCCCTTATAAATGTACCATTGTATTTTAAAAAACATGACAAAATTTGATTGCATGTGTTTAATTATGATATAAGTTGGTTCCCTTTGAATCCTAACCATGTTTGATTATTGGAGTGATACAATATATTGTGAAAAATATTGGTCTATGATTTATTATCCAACCTCTAGTTCAAGTGATAGTCTTGAAAGGTTTCATCTAGTGTGATCCAAAATCCTCCTTTATTGCCCTACATTTCCCTCCTTTTTGAGTTTCTATTGAAGTCCTACACACCTTAAATTATAACCATCATTAGCCCACCCATATCAAGTATAATTGGGTTCATCTATATGTAAATCATTTATGGTAAACAAAATACCTTTCTCACTTCTATTCCACCAACATGTAGTTTAAAAAACCTAATACCTTCTATATCATGCCTTGGAGTGGATACTTTTCACTAATAATAAAATGTTAGATGCTACCTCATAAAAAGTTTTTATGGTTTTCATAAAACCCACATCAACAGGTAGGTAAATTTGGTGCTAGATGAAGGGATTAAACCTTTGCCTCTATTTTATTTGAAAAGGAATAACATGAGCTAAATTAGAATCACCTAAAAGATCAATAAGGTCAACCTCAGACACTAAATTTATATTCCCACCTTTGGAAATACATAGAAAATTTAGGTCTAATAAAGGAGTTAGGAGAGAACCCCAGGCTCAATTATTATCTCTAGGTAGACAACTTAGTCTTCCACTAATTTTGATGGCAAATCTTTCACATAGACCCTAAATCCAAGATCTAGTTCAAGATCTAACTTGGATAACTTATTCTACTATCAAAGTTATAGTATCTATCCATGATCTACCTAGGAAACCTATGAAATTGTGCCTTCCTTTTTTCCCTCAAGAGGAAGGACAAAAAACACATATCAAGGTGTTCAAAACTACTTTAGGAATCTTGAATTAACCCACATAGATGTGGTATGTAGATTATTCCCATTCACATTGCTAAATATAGCCTATGACTAGTTTCTCAATGTCCCAAAATGATCAATTACATCTTGGGAAGAGTGGTAAAATATATTTTTGGCATAATTTGTATAGGTCACTAGTGAAAGTGTTATTTATAGACATTTTATAAGCATGAGCAGAGATCCCATTGAGCCAATTCAAGCCTTAAATGTTATATTCCCAAAGATGTACAAAAAACTAGAGACTAATTAACCACCCAATGAGGTATTGGCCCTATAGATGTAAAATAATGCTCTAAACCTTGTAATTATTGTCTTTATATGTAAAGATGTTGGTATTGATAAATTTCCATTGGATTATGTTTAAGCTATCAATGTAGACAAAAAATTTAATCCTTAGATGAAATATTTAGCCCCACTTAGTCTTGGCCCTAATTTTTTAGATTTTGGTCTAATTTCAAATACAAACCAAAATACTATGGCCCAAAACTATAAGTACGTGTATAATCAATTTCCTTTAACCCAAAATTTACCCAATAAACATTTTGGATTCTTGAATAATTCTACACCTAACTATTAAAATTTGAATCAATCATTGATACAAATCAATACTATTATAACATAAAGTACTAATTATGATTTTATTAAAATAAAATTGGAATCAATCTAGAGGATGGTCCATAAATTAAGTAATGAGTTATTAAACATAAAAAATACATGGTTAACACTAGAGGATATAATAAAAATTAGAGATTCATGTTTTGGAGGTACAAAAAACCTTTCAACATGTATGGGAATAATATAGAGCAACATCCAGATAATAGAATGTCAGAGATCAACATCATGGAAGCAACCCTTTTAAATTTGTGTTGAGTTCATAACACTACACAATATGGTGAGCTCAACTACCTTTATTTATACACAACCTTTGATATATTTTAAAAGGATATAGATAGGAAATAAGGATATACACACCAAACACAACCTTATTCCTCTACTAATTCCAAAAACTATAGTATAAAAATGGTATTTGAGACCTATAATCTCTCATTTCCATAAGAGGATGATAATGAACCAGAAGATAATATAGATGAGATCCATGTATTATAGAGGTTATAGAGGAAAAATTACAATATGAGCAAGCATAAAATTACTTATTCAACACCTTTGAATGATAATTCTACTATGCTTTGCACTTAACCTATAGTGTATCTAGGGATATGCGTGGCTGACTTATGAATACATATCTTCATATTATCTTACTACATTTCTCAATGTTATTAGTATGGTCAACCTATGTAATAACTGATAGTGATCTAGGTTACACCCTTATTGAGGAGAACATTTTTCATGTCTAAACCTCAAACCTAGGCTAACATGGGAATGGCCTTAGGATGTGAGTTACCTAATGTGTAGGTCAAACATTTAGATTTTATGGGGTTAGCTCCCCATGTTTTTTCATTTAAATTCTCTCTCTAATACCTAAACATGTTGGGATTAAAAGGGTAAATAAGTTGCATGATTGAAACCTTCTCTAAAATGTGGTGATACACTTGATGATCTTTCATCCACTCTCTAAGGTTTAACTTTTATTCACACTAATGGACTATGAACAGAACTAACACACTACCTTCAATTTATTTTAAGTAACAATGTTTCACCTAGAGCTCAATTTGATTTATTGGAGCAAGAGGGAAATAAGGATATGGCATAATTCAAAGGTACTTACATCTTAACATCCACTTCAAACTTGAGACATCAACACCAATATATACTAGATAACCTATAAGGAAGATTTGATAGCACATAGGTGGAACTTGGACTTATTTAAGAGAATATGAAACCAATTTTACATATCAAAACAAGTATAAAAACATTAATTACTAATTGAGAATCACATTTAAATGCTCTATTAATCACTTTAAGAGGTACACAAGTACAAACACTGGTAGAGTTTCCTCATACCAGCTTGAGGGATATAATGCAAGGCTAAAAGCCTATAATATATAAAATAAATGGAGAGAGAATAAGGGGAATATAGCATGGAATAGTGGATAAAGGGTCATTAATGACCAAATTCCACTCCAAAATGGTAATTATATTAGTTATGTAATCTATCTTCAACTTTATCCATATATTGGTTTTCCTCAATAACTCTTTTTGGTATTAAAATGAGGGTAGTAGAGGCTAAGTCAACTTTAATTTTCCTTATCAAAGGGTTGACCATAAGTATAATATTCCATCACTCCTCCCAATGGTAGTTACATAGCATAAATGGGTATAATTAGGCCTCCCAAGAAGCATTGAACAACCCACTAATCTTTGTCATGAAAGTCAAACCTTGAAACTACCTCCATCTTACATAATTATCTTGAAGAGTGAAACTTCCCATTCAAAAAATCAGTTATTAAGTTCAACAATTATTCATTTATTCCAGTCATTAACTCTTCAATGCCATTTTAAACTCTCCTTATTAAAAAAATAGGCTAATTAGGCCAATTAGGCCTAATTTCCTAAGTTTTGGAATTTGGTAGCCATTAGAGACATATAATAGATCCTATAAACCTATTAATTAGTGTGTTCAAACTTGAATCAACACATTCAACCATGATATAGGATTATACAAGCACTAGGCACTTTAAATTCTACTTCTCTTCACTAACTGGTCCACCTTCTTCATGATTTTGCATACTAACAATTTTGCAATGGGTTGAAGATAACTTTACAACTTAATTTTTGAGAATTTTATGTCTTGAGGGGTTAAATCAAGTTTGAAACTAACTATTCCAAGGATTGGAATCATTCTAGATTATCATACACCCTTATTTATACCCATTTCCTTTAGAAAGTAAAGATTTATGAGAATTTCATATCATGTATTTACAATTAGGTATCATTACGTGAATACTATATAAGTTTACTTGACCTTCCATGAGCTAATCACACCATTCTAGGATGTTATGATATAAAAATAATGAGATTGGGTTTGCCTAGGTTTGTAGAGAAGTTTAGGAGTTCTTTGGAGTCTTAGGGATAGTTCATACTTTATAGATGTCAAAGTTTATAAAAAATTACATGAATATATAGGTAACTTACCTCCCCATCTTTCATGAATGGGATAGGTTCCCATACATAGGTTGGATGAAGATATGAACTTTAGAAAATGACCTTAGGATATTTTATAGGCCAATTATGAGTGCCTAAATTATTTAGGTTTATTAATAGAGTTTGTAACCAAAATGACAATAAATATATCATGGATTCTTATTTCATAGGGAGAATTAAACTTGCCTAATATTTTTATTCTTGAGCACCTATGTGGTGGAGTAGGTGAGCACTTTAAGTTAGCACTTGGGTGGACTGTGTATAAGATTAACTATTTTAAGAAAGGTTTTGGAGATTATATAACCTTTCCCACAATTTTATCCACATAAAATATAATTTTTAGGTATCATACATCTTCATACACATCATTATGGCCATCTAACTTGTTGCAAGAGCTTGGATGTATCTTGAGGTGGCATTAGGGTTTATGAGCATGCTTAAGTTTTTACCTATTTATATGTCTCCAAATAATTTTAATCTATCAATAAATTTTATCCCTTTATAGGAGGTTATATTACCCTCAAAAATCATGTTTCATTATTTAAAAACCTTATATTATACCAAACTCACTTGAAAACCCTTCAAAGTATGAGTTTGCCCATTTAGCACCCTTAACTATCTATCCTCAACATAACTTGGTATGAGACAAAATAGTGGGTATACCCACTATTTATCTATCTAAACAAATAGGATGGGTGCCTTTTATTACTCAAAATTACCATCTCTTCCAAATTTTAAGACCTAACTATGCCTGTAAGGGCCTCAACTATCCATTTTGTCTAAACTAGCTTCAAATTGTTTGTTGGTTACTGCTTAAGTATGAATACCCTAAATATAGTCTTATCATGACTATATTTTTAGATATTTATGACCATTAAATTTATATAACATGCCTTAGGGTTGGTATCATGATATTTAGATGATTTTATAATGTTATTTCCTTTTCATACCTTAACCTTTACTCAGGCTTAGGTCTCCCACATGAGCATACCTATATATTTCTAAGTCTATGTTGGGGTTTTTTGCCTCCTAGGTGGTGGTGACCCTCAAGTGTTACTATTTTATATAGTGTATAATTTATATTTGTTGTATTAACCTTGAATTTTATCTTTGGTAAGATTAAGACACTAATGCACCTGAGTAATGTCACATGTAATCACTTATTAGTTTGACTATTTATAGGGTTTAATTATTAGGATTAAGTGGGAAGAGGTGGTCTACATGGTGCTTGAAAACCCTATGTGAGATGAATATAATATCACTATTCAATTCTTATATGAACATTCTTTTATAATCATACCAATCCTTGTGATTTTGAATGGTCCATATAGTGTTCTTGAGGACCTCACTATAGTAAGCCTAAAAGGGTTGGCTATAGGTGCCCATTTACATTCTTGGTTGGGTAGGTGGGTAAGCCTTACTCCATGTGAATGTATTTGGAATTTAGTAGAAAACTTACCTTAAGGAAGTCTTTTTGAATTTAATTTTCCACAAATTTTCTCAATAGTGACACACAACTCTTACAAAGGGAAGATCATACTTTCCTGGCTTTTGAGATGTTGACTGTAGGTTCCTAACATGCTATTGTAGGTACTCATATGAGTTTTGTCTATGTGAGAGAGATAGGTCTTATAATTTCATGTGTTGGGAATATTTATGCATAATAAACACTTTTAAGTCCCATAAGAGACTCTATAGTGTTATCAACCATAACCTATACCAAACCTTCTCTTCATAAGTCAAGCCTAGGCTAATCAAGCTAGTTGTAGGTGTATACAATGTTGTTGTAGGTGTGTTTTTATATGTTATGACTTTTTGAGGTATTTAAGGTATCCCACATAGATGATATATTTCTTGAAGTATCATAAATACCTTAGAATTATTATAAGACACCCCATATTGCCATGAAGCACAACTTTATTTATCTTTCTTCACATGCCAAGGATAGGCTAATTAAGGTGGATGTAGATGATTATAGTTCTTGTTGTGGAGATAATGACTTGATGAGTATGAGGAAATTATCTATTTCAACAACCACACCATTTTTTGATACCTCTCACTATTCATATTTAATGATGATTCATTATTATTTTCTCACTTGAGACCACAACCTTAACTGTACTCTCAAAACTTAGTCACCAAAGATATGTATACCTGTTGTATAGACTAGGAATCTATGGATTATATTTCTTGAGCATAAGGGTTGATATCTAATTTTTAAGTTTTTTTTTACTCCCTATCTGACCTCTATCCTCTCTAATCACTCTCTATGGATCTATGTAAATCATAACATCCAAAAGGGATATCAATAGGTGACTATCATTTAATCATTATAGGTATTCATTTGCTCTCACAATTGGGGTTAAGACCTATATGAACCCAATATCTCTAAACTTGTGACTCCTTATTTTTAAAGAGGTTAATGTAGGTCCCTTTACATGGTTAAGGTCTTGGGATGAAGTATGGATGGATGGATAAGGGGCTTAGTGGGGTGATAAGGATGTGAGAACATAAAGACAAGGTGAAACATAGTAGGGTGGTGGTGAAAATGGTGTGAAATGGAAAGGTGTGGATTATGACATGGATGACACATGAGAGGTGACCTAATAAAACCAATCATGAAGCTTTATTAACTTATATATAAATTTAAAACCATGGTACTTTTAGAGGTAGATAAGGACATAAACATTACTAAAAGGAAACCTAGGAAACTTAAAGGTTCCTTAGTCCTTGCTAAAAAGCCTTAAACTCTACTAAGACTAGTAAGGTAAGTTAAGAGGAAAGAGAGGTGGTTTATAGGAATTTAAGCATACTAAAGATGTCTAAGATCTTGTTTAAAATGGAATGAGGATGGTATACCACCAATTAAAACTCTCTAACCTTTCCCACACTTTTGGGCTACATTTGGACTCGGCAAATGTCTTTGGACTGCATATAGTCCTTACCACACAATGATCTTAACCAATACATAAGATTTCCTTAATTGAGATATTATGAGGTAAAAAGGGTAAATTGGATCTTACACTTGATCAAGAAGGCCTTTGTAGCCTTGAAACACATGTACAAGCTCTCAAACTAGTCAAAGAAACATCTTATGGGGACCTGCAACCCTATTTAATACACTCAACTTTCTTATAGATTATAGACTAGGTTAGATTTGATGTTTTATGATATCATGAGATCAAAAATATGATTAAAAAAATTAAATTTCCATGGGAATCTCCTTTAATACTTGGGAAAATAGGATTAGTCATTGTATTGAGCAAACAAGTCAAAAATCTATGAAAATTGCCTAGTTGAAATCGGCTTGTGTAGATGTGAAGGGCATACCAATTAATTAACTTATAAATATTTTTCATAAAAATTATGAGAAAAATCCCTAAACAAATGGAAATTATTGTAATATGCCTAATTTTACTTCTTTTGGCCAAGAACTAGACCCCTATTCTCTCTCTTCTATATGGTACAAGTAGAAACTAGAGGAATTATTTGAGCTTAAAAAGAAGGGTAAATGAAGTGTAAGAATATTTTTGAGATTTTTTTTAATCCATTAACCATGAAATTTTTTATATATTTCAAACATGACTTCATATTCATCTTATGATCCTCTTTTGTATGGTACAATATGTATAATCATGTATAATTACATAAATGCCCCAAAATATTGGATTTTCTAACATTTTCTCTATGTTCCAGACTTTGAAACACCATTTTTTCATCAAAAGGGGATAATAAATAATTAATAATCCTTTTATATAAAGATAAAATTTAGGTAGGAAGTGGAAAAGTGATAAATTAGCATGTGGGACCCATTTGGCTAGTGAGAAGGTGGGAGTGAGTCTTAAAAGTGATTTTAAATGACATGAAATGCTTAGGGATAGCAATGTGACATTAATGAGACCATTTTATGACCCTATTTCAATGTTATTCATCAAAATATTTCCCTTCCTAAGGTTTCACAAGGCAAAATAGGCTCACGAAGTGGTTTGGGGAGTGTTTGGTGGCTTAAGAGGGATAATGAAGGTGTTATATGGGCTTAGATGAACATATCATTGGTAAAGGAATTGAACACACTATAATTCTCATGTTAAGGCCCAAAAAATTGGTAAAACCTCTTAAAATTACCAAAATATTCATAAAATCTTCAAATGGGGATAAATAGATTGATTTTTAGAACCTCATGATAGTCTTTTCTCTCATTCCAAGACTATTATGACACCTAACACATCACCACAAGGATGAAGACAATGATGACACAATGTATTAATCATGAAATAATGGTATATCATGACACTCCTAATCAATATTAAAAGGCTCATAGTAGGATAAGATGACATGACTATGCCAGGAATCATCATGAGTAGGCTAAGGAGGTGGTCACCAAATTTTTTTTTTTTAAATATGAGGGGTTGACATTTACCCTGTGAGAATAAAATGCCAAAAATAACCATGGATAAGTAGAGTATATATAAGAGTTATCATTTATTATTTAATAATTATATTTTTAATTATATTCTTATTAAATTATTATGGAGGTTTCCCCCTCAAAGTGGATCAATCATAATATTTAAGTATTATGCTCTTTCACCAATTATTATTATGGATCTGATTATTCTTTTCTTAATTTTGTGATATATAGTTATATTATTATGAATCATCTATGTTATTTCATTATAAGTGGTATTAGAGTTTTGATTTGGGTAAGTTTTTGTAGTGCATGTTTTTTAGATCTAATGCCCTCAACACTAGAAGGCAAAACAAACATAATGTATTGGTCTCTATTAGATGATCACATTAGTATATTCTACTAGTACACTTTTTTGGGCCAATTGTTTTCACCCTTGTTCACATTAGTAGTCATTGTATTTGTCTTGGTGAGGTGATCATAATGGTATCATCTATCAATATTTTTTTGGGTTCAAAACTCTTTTAGCATTTGTGCACAATAGGTCCTAACACTTGTGGTCATGGGAAAGGGAAATAAATGCCTAAAACTCAAAAAATGACACGGAGTTATAAACTTCTAATTTGATTATTTATAAGATAGTTCAACAAATTAAGTTTGATTTATAGGTAATGGTACATAAAGATGATCTTGATGAAGTTACAGAGGACCTCATAGGGCTAATAATGGACTTGAATATCTTTTGGGATTAATTATAACAAATCACTAGGCAATTGGATAGTGATTTAGCTAAGCAATTTTGATAGAACCCTCCACCATTCTATTTTTATTCTTCTTCTCCAAACAATCACAATCCAAACCATGATATGAAGCCATTGTTTTCAAAAGTGGAGATATGCAAGTTTTATGGTAATGATCCACTCACATGGATTACTCAAATAAAAAATTATAATCTAATCTAGATTAGACTCCTTTTTCATAAAAAGTGGTCATGGACTCTTTGTATCTAGAACCTAAGCAATTTATTTCGTATCATTAATTATGTGCTCAAAATAAAAATAAGGGTCTCTTAGTTTCTTGGTCTATATTATCTAAAGAGATACAACTCCACTATCATAACAATGTATCAGAAAACTACTTCAACCAACTATCCAAGCTGTGCCAATATGGGATTATAAAGTATTAAATTCATCAATTTTAAAATCTCTCTTTACATGTGGTAGACTTCATTGAGGAAAATTTGAATGACCTATTTTTGGGTGGCCTCAAAGATAGTATGCAATTGGATTTTCACATGTTTCATCTTATTAATGTATCTAAAGCCATACTAAGGGCATGTCTGGCTAATAAAAAGAATTAATCAAATGAAGACCTTTCACTAATGTTAGTGAATTCACCTTACCAATATCATTATTTATGAAGCTTACCCGATTGACACCTTAGTAAATTAAAGAAAATTATGTAAAAGTTTTGTGTTTTTGTTGTGATAATAAATGGAGAAAAGGACATCAATGTACTAAAAAGAATATTTTTTACATTAAAGGTGGCAATGACTTGGAAGAATATGATGAGGATCCAAGGGTAAGTTTAGAAGAACTTGAGGATAAATGTGAATATTCTAAAACTATTAATTATTTTCATGCATGTTTAAGCATTAGTACTCCTCAAACTCTTAAGGTGCTAGGTTTCTTGAAGAAATAAAAGGTGACTATGTTAATTGACTATGGAAGTACACATAACCTTATCAATAGCATGTTGGCTACTTGTTTAAAATATTTAATTTACCCATCTCTATAATTTTAGATCATTTTTTTAGATGGTGGTACCATAAAATGTTATGGAAAATTCCATAACTTTAATCTTGCTATAGGCAACTACTTTTTAGGATACCCTATGTTTCCAATTCCCATGGGAGCTAACATTGTTTTGGGAGTGTAGTGGCTCACCACTTAGGTCTCTATTGGATGAATTTATAGGAACTATTTATGATGTTCCATTTATAAGATAGGACATTTTAACTACATGGATTATGGGATAAATCTCCACAACTAGTTATTTCCCATCGGATGACAAAGATTCTTAGAAAATGTGTTGAGGGATTTATGGCATGCTTATTCTCCATGGAGGTTCAAAAAAATAAGGAGTTTACACATCTTGATTTCAAAATAGTGTTGGATGACCATTATATTGGTTTTGGAGACATGCCAAAAGGAGTTCCTCAAATCCATGTGCATTATCATGCTATCAGGATCATTCCAAAAAGTACACCACCTAACATTAGACCCTTTAGGTATCCCTATGCCTAGAAGAGTGAAAATTGAAAATATTTTAGAAGAGATGTTGGAGGTAGAAATTATATAACATAGTCAAAGTTAATATTCTTTTCACATGATTATGGTATATAAGAAGGATGACACTTGGAGGATGTGCCTAGACTATAAAGAACTCAATATGTAAAACATCAAATATAATTTTACTATTCCATTAATTCATGATTTTCTAGATGAACTACATGGTGCTATTTATTTTATCAATTTATACCTTAGTTATATGTATCATCAGATTTGAATCCATAATGAGGACATACCTAAAATAATCTTCAAAACTCATGAAGGCCATTATAAATTTATGGTCATGCCTTTTGGCCTCACAAATGCACCATCTAAATTTCAAAGTTTTATGAGTACTATTTTTAGGACATTTTTGAGAAATTTGATATTAGTATTTTTTGATGATATCCTTATCTACAAAAAAATTGGGACTACCATTTGAAACATATGAAATATGTACTTTTAGTTTTGGAATAACATCAGCTTTATGGAAAACCTTCCAAATGTGCTTTTGGTGTCCAAGAGGTGGATTACTTAGGTCATATTTTTTCACATTAAGGATTGAAATTATATCCTAAAAATTCCAAGAGATGATGGAGTGGTAGGTTCCTAAGACCCTAAAGAACCTCTAAGGATTTCTAGGGATAATTGGCTATAATAATAGGTTTGTTAAAAGTTATGGTAACATTACAGTTTGACTCACATTTTTTTTGAAGAAAGACTCATTATAGTGGAATGATTCAACCACCAAGGTGTTTGAACAATTGAAAATGGCTATGTGCACAACTCTAGTTTTTGGTTACTCTAGATGTTTCTAAAACTTTTGTTGTGGAATGTCACAAATCAGGATATGGCATAGGATCTATACTCATAAAAGAAGGAAAAATAATCGCATTTGAAAATTGTTAATTAAAATGAAAAAATAGGTTAAAACCAGTAAATGAGAAAGAAATTATGGATTTTATGCGTGTAATCAAGCAATGGAGACCTTATCTAATGGGTCATCACTTTTAGGTAAAGACTGATCATGATAGCCTCAAATATTTTTTGGAATAACAACTATAATCTAAATAACAACAAAAATGGGTTAATAAAATGTTAGGCTATGATTTTGAAATAATAAATAATAAATAATAAAGGAAAATATAATGTGGTGGTAGATGCACTATCCCAAAAGGATGAATTAGTTGAGGCATTATTATATGCAATGACTATTTGGTAGGTAGATTAGATAAAGGAAGTGAGATTCGAATGGCAGAATGACAATACTACCCATGATTTGATTCAAAATCTTATGTAGGGTTATATGAGAGCTAAAAAATTTACATATAAGGGGAATTGATTATGGTATAAAGATATATTATACCTTTGTAAGCATTCTCTCCTCAAAAATAAAATCCTTCGGGAAATTCATGCATCTCCACTGGGAGGTCACTCAGGATTTTTTAAAACATATCATATAATCAATCCACATTTTTATGGGAAGGACTCAAGGGGGATAACTAAAAATATGTGGATGAATGTATTATATGTCAATAAAATAAAGGTTAAACCATTAAGACCCCAGGTCATTTTTAGCCTTTATCCATCCCTAGCAAGTGTTGGGAGGAGGTTTTAATGGATTTAATTATTGGGTTACCATGTTATGAGGGTAAAAATGTCATCATGGTAGTTGTGGATTGACTCACCAATTATTCTCATGTTTTCCTTATCACATCCATTTATTTCTAGTTCAATAACTTTTGCTTTTCTCAATACAATTTAAAATTACATGGTACTCCAAAGATAATCATAGGTGATCGAGATCCCATATTTACTTGTAAATTTTGGACTCAATTATTTTCATGTTTGGGCACCAATTTGGATCATATCTCATCATATCATCCTCAACTTTATATACATAAAGAGGTAGTAAACAAATGTATAGAAGGAAATCTTCATAGTTTTGCTTTTGAAAAAGAGGATTACTGGGTTCATTGGCTACCACTTGATGAGTGGTGGTATAAAACTTATTTTTGCACTTCTTCCAAAATGTCTTCCTTTTTGGAATTGTATAGGTATAAAACCTCATCCATAACTTCTTCCTTTATAGTGAATTCCAAGGCTTTAGCTATTGAGGAACACATTCACATTAATAGGAGTTACTAGTGAGTTTGTGAGAGAATTTAATAATGCCACAAAATAGAATGAAACAAGAAGCATATCAAAACATTTGTGAGATAAATTTTGGAATTGGTTATTAGGTATTTATGTTTTTTTAGTCATATAATTATATACATTTAAACTAAAAAAATGGATAATAAGTTTTCAACTAAGTATTATGTTCCTCATCAGATCTTACATAAAATTAGTAGTGTGGCTTACAAATTGGAATTGACCCCATCCAATCGCATACATTTAGTTATCTATGTATATTTCATGAAGGTAATTGGAAATAAATATTCCACTTAGATTAAGTTACTTAAATTGGTTGAAGAAGGCTGAGTCATTATAGATCCTACAGAAATCCTTCACACATGCACTAAATAATGATGATTAGATAGATTAAGAAGTATTTGATCAAATGGAAGAACCTAGATTTTGAAGATGCAACATGGGATGATGAATCATTCCTTTATAAACATCTTTATGTGATTAAACATTGAGTAAAACATTGTTCTTAATGGGAAGGGCATGATACATCCTTAACCTATAGTACATTTAGGGATATGTGTGGCTAACTTATGGCTCACATATCTTCATATTATCTAATTTAATTTCTCAATGTTCTTAGTATGGTCAGCCTATAGAATAACCATGTAAATTTATAGAAGGTAATGGTTAATATTTTATCAACATATTATGAATCTATTATTATTGCATTATTTTGGAGGTTTCCCCTTTAAAGTGGCTCAGCCATAATATTCAACTATTTTTTCTTTCACTAATTATTATTAAGGATATACTTATTCTATTCTTAATTCTATAATATATAATTCTATTGTTTTGAATTATCTAAGTAATTTTATTGCATACCATTCCTCCATATTTTTGGGCCAATAACAATGCACCTCCCCTAAAAGATATGAGAATTTGAAGAGTGTAGAAGAATAAAGTAGGTCTAGATACAACATTGTTGAAGACATGAAGAAAATAAAAGCCCATATGGTGCTACATAAACTGACTCATATCACTAAACAAAGAGAATATTTGTTAAAATCCCTAATTGAGAGATCTTATATGTCATATAAACATAAAGATATACATGTAAATGTTATGGTATTTAAAGAAAAACATGAAGTAACACCATTTATTATTAATATTTGAATGTTTAGAAAGAATATTCATTATTTAGTAGTTGACTTAGGTGCCTTGACCAATGTTATCGTAATATCTATATGCATGAAGTTAGGTTTCACTCTAGATAAATAAAATAGAGTGGTATTATAATTGAGAAAGTCTTCAGTCCCATGTGTCAAAGAATTGAAAACATGTAAATTAAGTTGGCATCTGATCCATGTGTGTAGCATATCATAAACATCTTATTCATTCACATTTTTATATCGTACATATTGTTTATGATTCAATATTTATCCAAGAAATTCAATGGGTACATTGATACTAAATTCTCACACATGTAGTTGATCTAGAAGTGGGTATCCAACCAGATCTAAGTGGATAACGAAAACAAGATGAAGCATATGATCATGAAGTAAAAAACCATAAATTAAAAGGTAGACTTCACATATTATCATGTAAGAGCATACATGTTTAACACTACATAAGAACATGCATTATATGAATAAGAATTTGAAGATCCTTCTCAATTGTGGACTCTTCATTTCAATAGAGCCAGGTTGAAATAAGGTTTTAGTGTAGGTATAGCCTTGAAAAATATAGATATAAATAATGATATTTCTAATTATAGGTTATATATCATTTTCAAAAAAATAGAGAAAATTATGATGATCTAATCCTCAACTTATAGTTTATACTCAATCACAATGTTAAAAATTTACAAATATTTGGTGACTTTGAACTAGTGGTCAATAAAATAAAAAAATTATAGATGTAATCTCACCTAATTAAAATAATAAAGCATGAGACTTGATTGATTCATTTGAATAATTTAACATCAAAGTCAAACCTAAAAAGTAGAACTAGTCAACTGACTTGCTAACAGTTTCAACTGCTAATCTAGAACCACTCTAAGAGTCAAAGATGTAGAAGTTATTAGTGGAGTTAATTCATTGCACCTTTATCTTAAATAACATGGAAATGTTTTGAGTGTTTATAATTACCAATAGATCATACAATTCATGAATATATCTATAGTTTTTTAATCTCATTTAATAGATGAGAAAAACATCAAACCCATGCATGGTAAAGACCTAGGATAAGATGACATTTTGAAATTGAAGGAAAAATATATCCCTCTAAGAATGGTATATTTAGAGTGATATTTTGATCTAGATCCCAAAGATTGGAAGTATAAAGCAAAAAAGGTAACTAAATAAACTTAACATTCATTATAATCATCTTTGTGAGATGATCATAACTATATATTCTACTAGTACACTTTTTTAGTCCAATGTTTTTCACCCTTACACACATTAGTAGTCATTAGATTTATATTTATGAGGTGATCACAATAGTATAATCTATTGATACATTTTTTAGGTAAAACCTCTCATAGGGTTTTTTAATGGTAATGCCTAAAATTCATGGTCATGGGAAAGAGAAATAAATGCCTAAAACTCCTCATAAATATGATATGGTGTTAGAAACTTCTAATATAAGTATTTATAAGATAGTTAAGAAATTTAAGTCATAATTTTAGGGCATGATGTATAAATATGATCTTTATGTAGCTAAAGAGGACCTCATAGGGCTGAGAGTGGACCTGAGTAGCTTTTGGGATCAATTTCAACAAATCACAAGGTAATTGGCCAACTTTTTAGCTCAATAATTTTAAAATAATGCTCCACCACTTTGGTTTAGTTATTCTCATAAAAATAATCACAATGCATGGTATGAATCCATTATTTCCAAAGTGGACCTAAGTAAATTTTATGGTAATTATCCACTCACATAGATTACTCAAATTGAAAATTTATTTGATTTACATTAGACTCCATGTTCATAAAGGTGGTCATGACCTATCTGTATCTAGATCTTGAGAAATTTATTTGGTATCATTGGTTGTGTTCTCAAAATAAAAATAAGGGTCTCTTGGTTTCTTGGTCTATATTTTCTAAAGATCCATAACTCCACTACCATAATAATTTCTTAAAAAACTATTTTAGCCAACTAGCCAAGTTATGCCAATATGGGACTATTGTTACATTCATCATTTTTATAATCTCTCTTTATATGTGGAAAACATCATTAAGGAAAATATGACTGCCTAATTTTTGGGTGGCCTAAAAGATAGCATCCAATTAAAGGTTCACATGTTTCATTTTAATAATGTATCTAAAGCCATAACAAGGGCAAGTCTAATCAAGGGAAAAAGTTGATAAAACTAAGACCTTTCACTAATGTTCATGAATGCATCTTCCCAACACCATCATTTTGAACCCTACTCAATTAACACCTAAATAAATTAAATAAAGTGTGAAGAAATTTTGTGTTTTGGATGTGATATCAAATGGAACAAAGAACATTGATGTGTTGAAAAGAAGTCTTTTCACATTGAAGGTGCTAATGAGGAGGAAGAAGATGATGAGGATCGAAGAGAGGTTTGTAAGAACCTAAGGATAAATTTGAAGATTTTCAACCTACTATTTATTATCATTCACTTTTATTAATTATTACTCTTCAAATTCTTAAGGTGGTGGGTTTCTTATAGAAAAAAAGGTGACTATGTTAATTGACTCAAGAGTACACATAACTTCATCAATATTAAGTTGACTACTTATTCAAACTATTTCATTTACTGAGCTATAAAATTTTAGGTCATGATTTAAGATGGTGGTACCATTAACTATTCAAGAAAATGCCATAACAATAAGCTTGATATGGGAGACAACATGTTAGATTTACTTATGTTTTATATTCTCATGGGACGAGCTGGCATTATTTTTAGAGTATAGTGGCTCACCACTTTGTGCACTATTGATATGAATTTCAAGGAACTATTTATGAGGTTCCATTTAGAAGTTATGACTTTTAAATTTCATGGATTATATGTTAAACCTATATGAGTGGTTATTTATCATTATATGATGAATATTCTCATAAATGGTGCTAAGGGATTTGTGGCATGCTTATTTTCCATATAGGTTCAACCGACTAAGGAGTATACACATCCTAATTTGTAAAGGATGTTGGATTACCATTATGTTATTTTTGGTGACATGCCAAAAGGACTTCCTCCAAGCCATGCACATGATCATTCCACTAGGATCATTTCAACAAGTACACCACCCAAAATCATACCCTATATGTATCACTATACACAAAATAGTGAAATTGAAAAGATGGTATAATATATGTTGGAGGAAGGAATCATTTGACACTTTAAAAGTGAATATTCAACCCTATGGTCATAATATAGAAAAAGGATGACACTTGGAGGATGTGCTTAGACTACATAAAACTCAATAAGTACAACATCAAAGATAAGCTTGTTATTATAGTAATTAATAATTTTATAGATTAATTGCATTGTGTTGTTTATTTTAAAAAGTTAGACCTTAATTTTTGATATCATCATATTTGAATCCATAACTAGGACACACCTAAAATAACTTTCTACACTCATGAAGGCCATTATGAATTTACGTTTATGAATTTTGGCCTCATAAATGCATCATCCACATTTAAGATTTTGATGAATATTGTTTTCAAGCCATTTTAATAAAGTTTGTATTAGTGTTTTTTGATGATATCCTCATCTACAATAATAATTAAGACTACTATTTAAAGCATGTGAAATAGGTATTTTCATTTTTATAACAACATTAGATTTATGCCAGACCTTCCAAATGTGATTTTGGTGTCCAAGAGGTGGATTACTTGGGTCATATTATTTCACATGAAGGAGTGAAAGTTGATCCTAAAATATCCAAGTGATGATGGAGTGGTAGGTTCCGAAGACCCTTAAGAACCTTTGATGATTTTTGGGGGTAATTGGTTACTACCATAGGTTTGTAAAAAATTATGATAGAATTTTAGTCCCACTCAACTCTTTATTGAATAAAGACTCCTAGTGGATTGTTTCATCTACCAAGGTGTTTAAAAAATTGAAAATGGATGTCTACAACTCTAGTTTTAGCTACTCCATATTTTTATATAACTTTTGTTGTGGAGTGTGATGCATCAGAATATGACATGGTAGTTGTACTCATACAAGAAGGCAAAACACTAGCATTTGAAAGTCACCAACTGAAGGGAGAAATTAGGCTAAAACTAATCTATGATAAATAGATGATGGTTATTCTACATGTAATAAATTAATGGATATCTTATCTAATGGGTCATCACCATCAAGTAAATATTGGGCATGATAACCTCAAATATTTTTGGAACAATGACTGTCATCTAAATAATAATAAAAATGGATTATAAAAATGTTAAGATATGATTTTGAAATAGTCTATAATAAAATAAAAGTTAATGTGTTGGGAGATGCACTATCTCAGAGAGATGAATTAATTAAGGCATTGTGATGTGCAATGACTATTTATCAAGTAGATTGGATAGAGGAAGAAATATTAGAATGGGAGAATGAAAACACTACCCATGATTTAATTTAAAATATTCACTAGGGTTCTAGGGTGTTAGGTTGTGGAGCTAAAAGCTTCACTGATGCAAACATGGAGGAGGTTGCTAAGTTACAGAGAAACCAACATTGGAAGTGCAACTGACATTGGTCATCTTCAGTGTTTGTAGTAACCGACATCGATTATGGGTTAGCCGACATCGGTTAGATAGACTAATGTCGGCAGCCTGTGTGTGCATGTGTTTGCATGTGCTTCTAGAACTGGTCTTATTTTAGATGGATAGTTTATTTACATGTAAAAGACTAATTTTAGTCGAGTATGCATTTATAATTATTTTAATTAGAAGTCTAATTATTGTTTGCATGGGATCTATATCATAGACCCATGGGGTTGTATTGTAATCAAAGACAAGGAAGAGATCCTTTCGATTGTAAGATCTAGGTTTATAGGTGTGCAAAACTAGGTTGATCTATGGTATAGCAAGATCAGGGGAGATCTACATGGTAAGTAAGATTTTTTTATTTGTAGGTTGTTGCAAGATCAAGGGAGATCTACTTGGAGTACTTTGAGTACTTGTTTGACTAGAAGTATTGTTACTGACTGGTGGAGGTTACAAATCTATGTTTTAGTTGTGGTTGTAATTGGTTGTGAGAGAAAAAAATCTTGAGGGAGAGTTACTAGTACATCTAAGAGGTGTTGGAAGAGTGTAATCTCTTTATTGTATTTCCTTCTAGATGAGTTGAATACAAGATTGTATTGTCTCTCAAATTTTGTGTTGTTTCTGATTTCTAGTTACTTGTTACTTCTGGTTAAATTTTGTGTTTAGTTGCTTATACAAGGTAATCAATTGTGCTCCTAATCCTGACAAAGTGGTATCAGAGCTTTGTGAGCCTAGGTCATATCAAGTGGTATCAAAGCTAGGATCACCAAGTGACACGACTATCAAGTGGTATTAGAGCGAGGTTGCAGGTTCATTAGAGCCTGGTTTGGAGTAGGTTAGTGTTTGTTGATTACAGGTCACTCTTAAGGGTTTCTAATTGAGTGGGAGTATATCAATGGCAAAATAAATTAAGCTAAGAATAGAGAAATTCAATGGCAAGAATTATCAATTATGGAGGATGCAGATAGAAGATTATTTCTATCAAAAAGATCTGTACTTACCATTGGGTGGGGTTGCAAGCAAGCCCACTGATATTAAAGATGAAGAATGAAATGTTCTTGATTAGAAGGCTCTAGGGTCTATAAGGTTGAGCCTGGCATCATCTGTGATTTCCAACTTATCACAGGCTAAGACAATGGTAGAGTTAATGGAATCTTTGGAAAATTTATATGAAAAACCCTCAGCTTTGAATAAGGTATTTATTATGAAGCAATTATTTAATTTGCAAATGTTGGAAGGTGGATTTGTACATAGTCATCTTAGTGATTTCCATGGTTTGGTAAACCAATTAATTTTAGTCAATATAGCTTTTGATGATGAAATTAAGGCTCTCTTAATCTTATGCTCTTTCCCTAAAAGTTGGGATAGTTTGGTAATGGCAGTTAGTAATACTGCGTCTGCTTCAAATATCTTGAAAGTTGATGATGTTGTTAGTGTAATCTTGAATGAAGAAATTCACAGGAAAAGGACAGGTGAATCATCAGGTAATGCTTTAAGTGTTGAAAGTAGGGGAAGGCAAAGAGAGAATATCAAGCAAGGGAAATCAAGGTCAAAGATAGGTAGGAGACCCAAATCCAGGTATGGTAGAATAATCTGCTAGAATTGTGGAAAGCCAGGGCACATAAATAAAAATTGTAGGTTGGTTAAAGATCATCATGAAGGAAATGAAGAAATAGATGTTGCAGATATTGTTGCACAAGATGCTCTTGTATATTCCTTGGATAAAGTGGAATCTTGGGTTTTAGATTCTGGTGCCTCTTTCCATGCAACCCCAAATAGAGAATTTTTTCATGAATATGTCCAAGGAGACTTTGGAGAGATTTATTTAGGGGATGGTAAGCCTTGTTAAAGGTTGGCAAAGGGAAAGTGTAATTGAAATTGTAGATGGGCAACACATGGGTGTTGAAGGAGGTCATGCATGTCCCAGTCTTGAAGCAGAACTTGATTTCTATTGGAAAGTTGGGTGATGAAGGATGCATAATAACTCTCACAATGGATTCTTGGAAGGTTTCCAAGGGTGCACTTGTTTTATCAAGAGGTAATAAAGTAGGTACTCTTTATCTATCTACTTATATTACTGATTCTCCTTCTAGTTTATCTACTTCAGATGTAGATACGAAGATGTGGCTCCATAGGCTTGGTCACATGAATAAGAAGGGGATTCATGTTCTTGAGTCAAAAGGTAAGAGTTCAGAATTAGGAAGCATAAATAAATATTTTTGTAAGCAATAGAAGAAAGTGAGGTTTCTTGAAACTCATGCTACAAGAAAGGATCGGGTCTATTCCACAAAGAGGAAATCTGATATTTTTGACAGGAATAGGAAAGCCTTGGTTTCAAGGAGGAGATGACAAATGAGATCAGCTCAAGGGGCTGAATAATTGTGAGCATGGTAGTTTAGATAAGGTTATGATCTAAGGTAAGCTCGTAGGTAAAAAGTCATCACTCACAGGAAAACATAGTTATTAAATCGATCAGGTGGAATCGACGTTGAACAGGTAGGTATCGATGTCGATCATGTATTGACCAGACTCAATGGTGCCAAGTAGGTGGTGACCAATGTCAGTCAGAGAATCGATGTTGATGACCAGGTGGACACTGACATCAGTAAGGGAACCGACATCAGTGATCAAGTGGGATCTACATAGGTCAGGTGCAGACCAGGGTCGACCAGAAAATGGATTTTGGGTGGACAACAAGCTGTCAAGGAGTCTCAAATGCCCATGAGGAGGATTGAAATGGTAAGTAAGCCTTAAATTTATTATTCCCCTTCTTTAGACTACTTGTTGCTCACTGACGGTTAAGAATTAGGAAGTTTTAAAGAAGCAGAGCAGGTAGAATCTAGGAAACAGTGGGAGCATGGCATGAATGAGGAAGTTGATTCCTTGGATGAGAACCAAATGGGAAATTTGGTAGAGTTGAAAGCTAGGAAGAAAGCACTAAAAGATGAATGGATTCCTAGGTTAAAGAAGAGAGAGAATGGACACATGAGATGGAAGGCCAGGGTATATGGTCTTGAGTAGGTTACAAGACAATGGAGGTTTGATAGGTGTATGACAAAGCATGGCTTTAGTCAATGTCAATGTAACCATTGTGTTTCCTTTAATAGGTTGGATAATATTATCTATATTATCCTGTTACTATATGTAGTGTGTATGCTTATTATAGGGTCACACATGCAGGGAGTTACTGAGCTAAAGGTAAAGTTAGTTCAGAGGTATGTCATTAAAAATTTGGGAGCAACAAAATTCTTTGGCATAGTATTCCTAGAGACAAGGAAGATCACAGGTTGATGTTGTCTCAAGATGATTGTGTGAATAAGGTAGTGGTGAGGTTCATTATGCAGGATGCAGAACTGGTTAGCACACTTATGGATGGACAGTTCACAGAATAGTGTCCCAATTCACATGATGAGGTTAAGTACATGTGTACTAGACCTAATATTGCCCAAGTAGTGGGAGTTGTTAGCAAGTTTGTGGCCAATCTAGGAAAGAAACACTAGAAAGTAGTTCAATGGATTCTCAGGTATCTGAGAGGGACCAGTAATAGGTATACATGCGATGCAGGGTTAAGCACTTCTTTACATGGGTATGTAGATTCAGATGTGATAGGGGACTTGGATGATAAGCATAGCACCATAAGATGTGTGGTGGTTGATCTTCAAGATTGAACTCGAAGAGGGATACAAGCTAGGAAACAAAATTAGACAATGTACAGGTACAGGTATAGATGCAACTATTTATCTCCAAGTGGGAGATTGTTAGTTTGTGGAGCTAAAAGCTTCACTGATGCAAACATGGAGGAGGTTGCTAAGTTATAGAGAAATTGATGTCAACAGTGCAACTACTATCCATCATCTTTAGTGTTCATAGTAACTGACATCGGTTATGGGTCGGCCGACATCAGTTAGATAGGCACCAACGTTAACAGCCTTTGTGTGCATGCATTTGCATGCACTTCTAAAACTAGTCTTATTTTAGATGGATAGTTTGTTTGCATGTAAAATAATAATTTTAGTCTTGAGTCTACATTGCTAATTATTGTAATTATAAGTCTAATTATTGTTTGCATGGGATCTATATAATAGACCCATGGGGTTGTATTTTAATCAAGGACAAGGAAGAGATCCTTCTGATTATAAGATCTAGGTTTGCAGGTGTGCAAAACTAGGTTGATCTATGGTATAGCAAGATCAGGGGAGATCTACATGGTAAGTAAGATCATTTTATTTACAAGTTGTTTCAAGATCAAGGGAGATCTACTTGGTGTAGTTTGAGTACTTGTTTGACTGGTAGTATTGTTACTGACTGGTGGAGGGTACAACTTTGTGTTTGAGTTGTGGTTGTAATTAGTTATGAGAGAAAGAACTCTTGAGGGAGAGTTAATGGTACACCCAAGAGGTGTTGGAAGAGTGTAATCTCTTTATTGTATTTCCTTCTAGATGAGTTGAATATAAGATAGTATTGTCTCTCAAATTTTGTGTTGTTTCTGATTTCTAGTTACTTGTTACTTCTGGTGAAATTTCGTGTTTAGTTGCTTATAGAAGGTAATCAATTATGCTTCTAATCCTAACAAAGTGGTATCAAAACTTTGTGAGCCTAGGTCCTATCATAGGGGAGATAAAAATATAAATGGAATGGGAATGCGTTATGGTATAAAGATAGATAATGCCTTTTTAAGCATTCTCTCCTCAAAAATAAAATCCTTTAGGAACTTCATACATCTCCACTGGGAGGTCCCTTAGGATATTTGAAAACATATCATAGAATAAAGAAACATTTTTCATGGGAAGGACTCAAGGGGGATGTCCAAAAATATGTGGTTGAATGAATGATATGTCAAAAACACAAGGGTAAAACACTTAAGACCCTAGGTATTTTTTAGCCTTTATCCATCCTAAGCCAATTTTGGGAGGATGTTTTCATGGATTTCATTATTAGATTACGACAGTCTAAGGGGAAAAATGTTATCATGGTAGTTGTTGATAAACTCACCAAGTATGATCATTTTTTTCCTTATCACAACCATTTATTAGTGGTACAATAGCTTCTAATTTTCTCAATACAATTTAGAAATTGCATGGTACTCTAAAGGTCATCATATGTGACCGAGATCTCATATTTACTAGTAAAATTTGGATTGAATTATTTGCATGTTTGGGAACGTAGTTGGATCTTAGTTCATCATATCATCCTTAATCTGATGGATAAATAGAGGTAGTCAATAAATATATGTAAGGATATCTTCATTATTTTGTTTCTAACAAACATGAAAAATGGGTTGATTGTATTTCACTTTTTGAATGGTGGTATAACACTTATTTTCACATTTATTCTAGAATATCCTACTTCGAGAAATTATATGGGTATAAAACCCCATCCATCACTTCCTCCTTTATGGTGCATCCCAACGTTTGATCTATTAAGGAAAACATTCACTATCAACAAGAAGTACTAGTGAGATTGTGAGATAATTTAACAATGACATAAAATAGAATAAAATAACAAGCATATCAACACCATAGTGAGATGAATTTTGACATTGGTTTTTGGGTCTTTTTGAATTTGTATCTAGATAATTAGATGTATTAGAATCAACAAAAAAATGATAATAAGTTGTCACCTAAGTATTATGTCTCTTATCAGATCTTGCATAAAATTGGTAGTGTGGCTTACAAATAGGAATTGCTCTCATCCACTCACATACATCTAATTTTACCTGTATCATTCCTAAAGAAGGTAATTAGACATATATTTTCCACTTAGACTATGTTAACAAAATTGACTGAATAAGATTGAGTGATTATAGAGCCTAAATAAGTCCTTCACACATGTACTGAGCCACTAAGGACTAGAGATATTAAAGAGTATTTGATCAAACAAAACAACCTACACGCTAAAGATGCAACATGAGAGGATGAAGTGTTCTTCAACCCTAGTTTTATTCAATGTTGATGACAACATTATTCTAAATGGGTAGGGAAAAATACACCTTAACCTATAGTGTATCTAGGGATATGTGTGGTTGACTTGTGGCTTACATACCTCCATATTATTTTATTACATTTCTCAATGTTCTTAGTATGGTTGGTCAATGAAATAACTATGGATAATTAATGTATATATAAGAGGTAGTGGTTAGTATTTTATCGCCATATTATGAATTATATTCTTATTACATTGTTTTGGAGGTTCCCCCCCTAAAGTGGTCGAGTCATAATATTTAATTATTTTGCTTTTTCACCAATTATTATTATAGATCTGATTATTCTATTCTTAAAAATGTGACATATAATTTTATTATTGTGAATCATCTAAGTAATTTTATTACATGCTACTCCAGATTCTCATGCAAATAACAAACCACCTCCCCTTAGGAGATATGAACATTTAAAGAGTGCATAACCACAAATTAGGGTTAGGTACAACATTTTCAAAGATATGAAGAAGATCAAGATCAGTATCACCCTACATGAACTAGCTTAGATCACCAAATAAATAAAGATTTTATTCAAATAACTAACTAGGAGATCCTCTACATTAGATAAATATAAAGCTATGCATATAAATATGATGGCATTTAAAGATAAAACTGAAGTAACACCATTTATTATAACTATCTAAATGTTAAAAGATAACATGCATAATTTACTAGTTGACTCAAGTGACTCTACTAATGTGATATCAAAGATGTTTGAAATAACTTATGTTTGACTCAAAATAATTCAAAGAGAGTGGTCTTAAACTTGGACATGTCTTCAGTCCCATGTGTCTAAGAGTTAACAAACCTATGCATTCAGTTGGCATCCAAGCCACATGTGTAGAAAAACATAAAGATCTTGGTAGTTGACATTCGTATAAGCTTATGTTCTTTTAATTTGTAAATATTCATCTAAGATACTCAATGGGTACATGGCCATCAACTTACTACACATGTGGTTGCCATAGAAGGGGGTAACTAACTAGATCATAGTGGACCATGAACTGAATATGAATCATATGATCATAGAGTAAAACACCTAAAATGAAAAGGTATAATTTTAATATTCACATGCAAGAGTATACATTTTTACCACTAAATAATAACATGCATTGCATGAATAAGAATTTAAAGATCCTTCTCAGCTATAGATTCTTTATTTTGATGAAGCTAGGATGAAATAGGGTTTTGGTATATGTGTAGACCTTATAAATATAGATAGTAAGAATTACCTTACTAATTATAGGTTGTAATTACCTTACACCAAAAATAGAGAAAAGTATCATTCTATAATATTCAACTTTAAATTTACATTAAATAATAATGTTAAACAGTTGTAAATCTTTTGTGACTCTAAGCTAGTGGTCAATCAGATTAGAAACAAGTATCAATATAAGCTCACATACTTAAAGAAGTAAAATCATCAAGCATGGGAATTTATTGATTACTTTTAATGATTCAACATTAGATCCATCCCCAAAGAGTAGAACTAAAGAGCTAAATTGATTGTATTTTCAACTGCTAATCTAGAACCACTCTAGGAGTCAAATATGTATAAGTTATTAGTGTAGTTGATTCCTTGACCCTATATCATAGATAATATGGAAAAATTCATGAATAAATATAGATATTTCAAAGATCATATAATATATGATAAATATGTCAAACCCATGAATGGTGAAGACCTATGAGAAGATAGAGTTTTTTAATTGACTGAGAATTACATCCCTCTAGGCATGGTTTCCTTAGAGAAAGATTTTGATCTATACCCCCAATATCAAAAGTAGAAACCACCAAGATTAAATGAATAATTTTTTTTTAAATAAAATTTTGGCACTGACCAACACCCTCAATAAGTGAATGTAGGCTTGAGTTGTACTCAAATTTAGAAACAAAATAAAAAAGACATGTTGATAGGATACAAACATGTGATAGCATAGATATATGAATATATAAAAGTGTTTAACCCTAGAGTCATTACACATACCATCCTATTAAATCTAGATCATAAGATTTTTAGGTAATTAAAAAGGTCATTTAATCAAATTCTATAAGCGATATAAAAGTGTTTAACCCTAGAGTCATTACACATACCATCCTATTAAATCTAGATCATAAGATTTTTAGGTAATTAAAAAGGTCATTTAATCAAATTCTATAAGCTCTAATTAAAATATAAGTACAAAAGTTACTAGAGGTAAAAATTGTCTTCCTAATTAGGTACTCTACTTAGGTAGCCACTTTGGTTCTAATGAGGAAAAATAGTTAAGAAACTAGACTCTATGTAAATTTTAGGAACCTAAATAGAGCATCAGAGAAAGAAAATTAACCTTTGAATTCATTGGATGAGGTAATTAAAATGGTAAGCAAATGAAATATTATGTCCTTGGATAGATTCACTAGCTATAATCAAGTACTAGGAGAGGCAGAGGATAAAATGAAAACTACCATCATGACAAAGTGGGTAAATATTACATATAAGAGGATGAAATGTGGCCTAATTAATGGAGGATAAAATTTAAAAAGGGACATGGAATTTACTTGTCAAGGGCTGGTTGGTAAGTGCATCATCATATACATAGAAGACCTCATTATGTTGTCCAAAGATAGAGTTGATCACATAGACCATATTCAAAAGGTGTTTGATAAATGAAAAATATATGGAGTGTAACTTAACCTAAATAAAATCATATTTTTAGTTATCAAAGGGAGTCTATTAACCTATGTCATCACTAAATACATGATATCCATTGATTTGGACTAGGTTTATGACATATCCAAGTTGATACCTCCAAGCAGTAACAAAGAGTTGAAGTCCTTATTTGGTAAGATTAAATTTATGCAAAAATTAATTTTAGGATTTAAAAAGATCATCAAAACATTAAATTATATGCTAAATAAATATGATAAAATAGAATGGATTTCAAAATCCTAAAGGGCTTTCCAAGACATCAAGACTTCTATTACTCAAGCCCCAGTTATAATTAGTCTAGATGCTAATAAGGAATTTTATCTTTATTCCTTCACTTTAAAACATACTATAAATATTATTATTACATAAATTTATAATATAATGAACATCCCATTTCCTTAATGAGTACCAATCTGAAGGATGCTGAGTTGAAATACTCCAAGATAGACAAGTAGATGTACACCCTAATTAAGGCTATCAAAAATTTTATGCACTATATCCTATGAAACAAAACATGTGCCATTTTTTAAGATCTTATTTTCAATATCACACTTGACCAAAATGAGTTGGTTTAAATAAGAATAAAATGGATGAATAAACTTTAAGAGTTTGACCTTAAAATTAGGCCAACCAAGATGGTAAGAGGCCAAGGGATCACCCAACTAATGACGAAGACTAATCCATGAATCTATATTGAAAAAATTAATGAGAATTAGGTAACTATTGGTGAATGGACACTCAAATCATACATTATCTACTCATGAGATCTTATCCCCTTAAACTTAACATAGATTAGAGATGAACCCTCAGGTTCAAATCAACTCATTATATGATAAAGAATGAGTCTTGTTAAAAAAAACTATGAAGGCATCTATATGAGATGCATTTTAGAAGAAGAGGATGTAAATATACTAAACAAATTACATCATAATATAAGAAATGGGAATTACACATGAAACACAAAAAATCATAAGATTCTAAGGATAAGATACTATTGGCATAAAATCTTCAAGGATGCCTATAATCATGTCAGGACCTGCCATGACTACCAGGTATTCAAGAATAGAGAAGTGAATGTTTCCATGCCTTTTAAACTAGTTATGGAAGGATGCCCCTTTTACCAATGGGGCCTTGATTTAATTGGGGTGATAAACACATACTCTTCAACATGACAAAAGTTTATCCTCTTAGATACTAATGACTACACTAGGTGGATAAAATTTATAGCAACAAAGAATTCTAGAGCAATGATGTCATCAATTTTCTATAACAAAACATATTGACCAAGTTTGGCACTCCCATTTCCTCATTTTGTGATAATGGTCTAACTTTTCAATCTTATAAATTAATAAAATGGGATTATGATAATAAAATCATAATTAAGTTATTTTAAAACTACTATCCATAAGGAAATGGAGTGGATAAGTCCATCAATAAATATCTGATGGATGCCATTAAGAAATCATCATAATATAAACAAAGAGAATGACATGTCTTATTTAAATATGCACTATGGGAAGATAGAACTAGACACAACCAAGCCCTCAATGCTTAACCTTTTATTCTAGTGTATGCACAACAACTAGTATTCCCTATTATTATCAAGATACCAACATACTAGTTCATTTAGGAGTATATGGGAAAATATAAAAGAGTATAGTCTAGACTATTAGATATAGTCTAGATGGAGGATGCAAGAACTCAAACAATGTAAAACTTTAGTAAACATCAGGATATTATCAAAAGGTGATTTTTAAAGATATCCAAGATTAAAGATTTCATGATCTTAAACGTAGTGATTCCATGTGATACAACACATGAGAAGAAAGGATAACACTAATATTTTCACTCCTTTAAGGATTAGACCATATCAGATATCATAGATCCTAGGTAAGAATGCCTTTCAATTGAAAGAACTCTAAGGTAATTGTTAGTAGTCTAAAGTGAAACATTTATGGAATGGTTTTCAATTTTTCTCCATTAAAATTATAAAATGTAAACATCCCTCAGGTTATGGGTGACCTTATGTGAGGGTTGAGTCTCTAGAGAGGTTTAGTTCCCTTAGAAAATCACCTAGACTTAACCTACTATATGCCTTGATGGGGAAAGAAGAAAGAAGGAATTGAAAATCAAACATGAGGTGATGCACCAATGATTTTATGACCCCTATACTTTCTTCTTGACAAAACACTAATACTTATGAAATACTTAACCTACTCTACACACTCTCCAAATTAGACCTCTAGTGCATCAATGTTTCACATGGAGGTTATGTCCTACACTAGAACTAGAGGGATGATTAAGAGGTCTTACTTAAGACATAATCAACTAATTTCCACAACCAATTACTAACATATCCATATATAACACAACATGTGATTTGAAAAATATGAATGAACTTGTGTAAAGGTGAAAGTAAATGGACATATGCAAGGGAAAATACTCTTTATAACTTGCATAGATAAACAAAAAACAAGAGTCACATAATGAAAAAGCATGGAGAAGTTAAAAATTTAGTCTATTATTAATCTCAAGGCTTGAAATCTAGAATTACAAGTACTCAATTGGATAAAGTCTGGTTCCAAATAATAGAGGGATATAAGGAGAAGCATTCTCAACCTATTTTATAAGAAAATGATGCAAAAGAGTAAGAGGGCACTACTCAGCTACATCAATATAGCTATTACAAAATGTTTTTCCTATTATATAGAGGAAGATAACTAAAAATTAGGCCACTATGCATTTTTCAACACATTTATACATGTCATAATGATGATCCTGTCAAGAGGGGGCATAGGATTCGAAGAGAGGGACTCATCTTTACTAAATTTGTCTCTTGGAGTGCTTAATTATGGATGGCTTGGTTAATAAGATGCTCCGAACTCTTGAAACTCCTAATTCCATCCATAACTTGCCCCATTTATACCTCTTTATGAATGAAAAAGTCCATTTTATGGTTGACTTGATGTAGAACCACTACTTTACTCCATAGAGTTACCTTTCAAGGTAGTTTTCAATGCCATTTTTAGGCCTTAATCATGGTTGACATGCATGAATGATCAGTTCAAGAGTATCCACATGTTGATAGGATCTCATTTTCAACACCTTAAATCTTCATAATGGTCTTAAATGATCTCAAACCTCCATCATGGTTATGATTATCATCCTTATTAGCATAATTAAACCTAAATATCATTTTAAAGTCCACATAGTGACCTTTAAGAAAAATAGATATGCTAAATCTTCTTGAGATTATTTATCTTCCATTCACAAGCTTGATCATATTAATCTTATATCCCCATCTCTTTAAAAACTTGAAACAACTCATTATAGTCCTAATTATCATGTTTCACAATGCCTATAGTCTCCTTCAATGTAGCTTTATGTCTTGTTTATGATTTTATAAATCCTTGCTATGGTTTGTCCATGAAATTTATTGATGGTTTGAATCATCATGATCATAAGATCTACCTAAAAATTTCAATGGCTTCCTTCCCAACCTACCTTATATTCTTGTCCACCATGAAGTCTTATCAAGAACTTGTAGGCATAAAACCTTGGTGTTATAACCTCAAACCTAGTTATAACTTGTATTTGGAATGCATTTCATGTTTTATGACTAAAAGTTTGCTCAAACATCTTCATGTCATATAATTGATAATTATAATTCCTATTGGAAATATTTTCATTGATGTCAAAGGTCTAACATTTGTGATAAAGGCCCCATAACATTTAATGGGAGTCATCTTGAAGAATTCCAAGAGTTACCAAGTGAAGAAAAAATAGGGTATGACACATTTTTACATGAAGAGTCACCTTAAGGAATTCAAAAGGTCACCAAGATAAACACAAAAGAGGAAAGGATGCATTTTCTTATGAAGGGTCACCATGTGACTTTAAAAATACAAGGATACAAAGGGTCATACAAGTTTGGCACCACTTTCCATGAGGATTGAAGGGTCACAAAGGGTGAATGCCAAAGGTCACTTGGAAAGATATAAATAAAGGCTTGAAAAGCCATTTGTAATATGCAAGAGAGTTCATGTTTTTGTAATTTTTTCATATAAGAAAGGAGGAGAGAAAAGTAGAAGATATTGTAGAGTTATATCATTTGTTGAGTAAGAAACATTGAGAGATAGTTGTGTTTTATACAGAAGAGGGATTGGTGCTCCTATGGGTTGGTAATCATAAATATTTGCAAGGGATTAGTGCCATTGTGGGTTGGCGCTCATAAATATTTGTTGTGTTGGTGCTCCACAAAGGGTTTGGTACTCCTACAAGTTGGTGCTTACAAAATTTATAAGTTGAGTTGGTACTCATTCATATACTTGAGATTGTTCTTTATGGTTTTTACCACTTTGGGTTTCCACATAAAAATTCTCTCTCTCTCTCTCTCTCTCTCTCTCTCTCTCTCTCTCTCTCTCTCTCTCTCTCTCTCTCTCTCTCTCTCTCTCTCTCTCTCTCTCTCTCTCTCTCTCTGGTGTGGTGCATGTTATTGTTTCAATTTTATTTCATTTAAGATTAAATGTGTGATTAAGTGGTTATAGAAAATAAATCAAATTAAGTAAAAGATATATAATATATTGATTCACCCCCCTCTCAATATATTTTATGCTTAAGAATTCTAGACATATTAGAGGGTCTATTAACCATATTCAACTGATGATATTGGTCTCTAATTAGGAATGTGCCTTATAACTCATTCAAGAGGTTTATAGGTCTACAACTTCTTTTCCCCTTCTAACAACCACCCTCATAGCTCATGAAGCTTGTAGAGTCAGACACTTGTCTACATACATCATTTTGATAATATGGAAGAGGTTAGAGTGGGATATTGAGGGGATTAGACACTATTTGAATAATAACTACTATTTTAATCCTTATCTAAGACTTGAAAAACTAATCTAGAGCCCTTTGAACCTCTTATTCATTTCATATCAATCCTATTTGATAGATTTATTAAGCCTAGATAGTTCTTGAATTTTATGCAAGGCATATATAAATATATGGGTTGAGTATTGAGGAATCACAATGCTATATCTCATAAAATTTCAATATTACATGGGACTCTATTTGATGTTCTACCACTTGTAGCTTGGTCTCAGTCCTATAATAATTATTCTCTTGAAGCTTGAGACTTAGGAAACATTTGATTATTATTATTCTTTTCTCCTATCACATGTAGACTTATAATTATATTATATACCTTGAATAATGTACCCAAGGTCATGGAGGCCTTACATATTATCTTGAACATTTCACAAAACTTCCTTAAAACCTCATTCTAATGCGATACAGACCTATATGTTCCTATCCAAACTTTAAACATGGTATTTTGTGTCTCTAAAATATTAGTCACCCTTAGAAGTATTATACAAGCCTTATTTATTTGAATCATATTCAGGGTTGTGGTATTTTACTCTATTTTTATAATCTTTGAAGTACTTACTTTCCATCCCTTTACACTTATATTTGTTATTTACCACATTGTTATTATACATGGAGACCTTGAAACTAAAATTTATGCCCTGTAACTTCTTGATCATGACCTCAAATGTCTTTAACATTAAAATCTTAATAGAGAATTACCTATTGGTTATTTTAAGACTAAGATGACCTTGAACATACACTTCTACCTCAATATCTCTTGACTATTCATTTGATGGTCTATTATTCTATTGAAAGAGAAAACTTAGTTTCCAAGTCATGTTATGGGTTTAGAACCCACTATCTCTCTATATTTGGCACTCATAATTGGTGAAAAAACATTATGAGTCTTATTTTAATCCTTCAATATTTCAATCCAATTTATGTCTTATCTCTTCACTATATCCCTATTCTTGAATGAACCAAAATGCTCATTGGCTAAAGGATTATAACTCATATAAATCTCATTAAAGACACCTTAAGACCTTGAAACCACTCCATACACTTTGAAAATGGTATTCAATAGATCCCTTTGAAAATTTATGAATCTTTTTATGGTAGAGTAAAAGTTACAAAGTTTTCTTGGTTCTTAGAAAATGTAGACAAAGAACACATTTAAACATAGGTTGAGAACAACATTTTTAAAAATCCATCATATTTTTACATTATTATGTGATTTAGTGATTGTTTGTGACTTAAAACTCACTTGAATCACTCTTTCCACTATCTCTAACATTTGGTCAACCCTCAATGATGGATCAAGGGCTCCTCATCTTCACTGTCCAAGCATGTTTAGCTTAAGACCAAACTTGCAACTTGAGAAATTTTATCAATCCTATTTTTATATTGTAAAATACCATGATTAGCACTCTCCATTCACCAAATTAATTATATTTCATATTCATTCAAGATTTGAAACTTTCAAATAACAAGGCTTTGATGTGAGGAATGCTTCTTGAGAAGGTTGAGAACATGATTTTAGTCTTGAAAATTGTTATAGATTTTCAAATTAATTGAAAGTGCCTTAAGACTCATATGAAACCCATTAAGAGGTGATAAAACATCCCAAAATATTTTATAACCTCATAAACCATGTTATAAGATATAAAAATGCTCTAGAGACCTTAACAGGCAATGCAATTATTTTAAACTCTACTCCTCCAAAGGATTATAAATGACATCATTATTCCACCCTTTTGACTAAAATTATACCTTGATAGGTACTTAGATGTAGGGAGAATATATTGAATAGTTACAAGCCCTTATATACCTATTCATGGTAACTTTACCTCTTATGTATCTTTCACTCCATTTGAACTCTTATTTGAAACCTATGTCTTACATTGGTTTCCTCAAACTCAAGTCTTGAAGAAGATTGTCATTCCAATTGTATGAGACTAAAATTTCCAGAATTTGGGATGCAACTTTGAGATAATTATTATTCAATGAATATCTCACTCTTGTATGCAGCCTATAAGGTTTCCTAACCAAGATTGACACTCATAAAACCTTTATAAAGATGTTACAATTTATGTTCTTATGAATCTCCACCTATGATTTGGTGACTTTGGTATAGGGAAAACCATTGAATTACATGAATACTTTCACTTTAACTAGTATACCAAGATTAAACATACTTAAAATATCATTATATGAATAAGAAGGCTTATAACTTTACTATGCTTAAGACCTTCTGAAGTGTGTTAGCCATTGGCATCTTCAGATTGTAATAACCTTAGACATGTCAGTGTATGTTAGAGATCTTGGAAGGATCTTACATATGTTAATATTCATGATTAAGATACAATAAAACTTAAATCATAAAGAAGACCCTCCTTATGGATCTAATATAGGTTTTTAACCTTTATGAAAGCTCTTGGTCATGGATATTTACATCATAACCACTATGGTCTTTACAGAGATTTTCATGCCTTCTTTAATACCTTTGATTGATATTTCTAAGTCTTGAAGATCTTTTTATCTCTATCCTTATATACATGGCACTTGATCTCACTCTTTTAAACCATGTATTTTCTCTATAGGTCTTCAAATGACTTCCATCTTCAACATACCCTATATTTCTCAACCTTTAAGACTTTATTAGGGACCTTATCATTGTGTTTATAAAAATATAGGTATTCATGTTGGCTAAAGCATCACTAATATATGTTGGATATAAATTTCATGAGTCTACTTAATTTTTCAAGTGGTAAGAAGAGTAAGAAAGGAGAGGTTTGGGCTTGGCTCAAGGCTCTATCTTTAAGGAAAGACCTACTTATCATTACAAGTATCCATTATTTCCCTATAGATTTTGAAATAATTAAGGGGTTAGATAAGGATAATTATGCTTATTAAATACCTTTTTATTAGGTGAAGATAACTTTAAAATGTCTTGAAACTATCTTCTTATGTATGTAGGCCTATAGGTCTTCATGTTTCTAGGTTGGGATCTTATCAAGACCCTATAATATAAGCTTGTCATGGGCTTAAAAGTATGTTTTAAAAATATTATAAGGTGATATGTTTAATTTGGATCCTTTCAATTAGGACCATTTAAAACACCTTAAAAGTCATATATCTCCATTCATTATATTAGGATAAGCTCAAAGCATTAGAAGGCAAGTCCATGGGCTTGGAGTTTACAAGGGTTTTAAATATATCAATGGATTTCTTTTGGATATACATGGTTTGAGGATTCTTAATCAAATTTATGCATCCAAAATATGCTCAATAGACCCCCTCATGTCCCCAAGAGACATTATTCACTATGCAATAATAGAAAGGAGATCCACTTAAAGACCATACCTCTATCAAGTTATTTTGAGGGTTGTTTCTACTTATAAATGATTATTCATATCCTTTATTGGATATTTATATATCATAAAACATATTATGAATTATTTATGACCTAATTTCCCCTCTCGAATGGTCATGCAGGGTCATGCATATTCTAAGCTCTTATGGTAAATTCTAGAAAATATCTTCTTTAGGTTTGTGAAGAAGTTCTTAGTTAGTTTTGGCCTTCTGTAGGATTTTATGAGCATGTATAATCTTCCTATAGAATTTGAATGGAATGAAAATGAGGTGAGTTATCTTTCATGACTCTCTCCTAACTTGAAAAGTATCTGAATAACTCTGGAAACTTGAGGAAAACTACTTAAAACTCTATTTTTTTAAGAAGAATCTAATTTTTTTAAGTCTTATTATCTCTCCATTCTTATTAAAACCATAAAAGTGGAATAATACATATATTAAGTGCTTTAATAAGTATTTTAAAGTTCTCTTCATGCATGATCTTTCTTGAAACCTCTATGATTTGACTCTTTTAGGCCAAAACCTTCAACTTTTATATTGAAACATTCATGTAGACTTGATTTATTCTAGTTTTTTTTATTCAAATTAGTGATTTATATCCATGAATAGATTTCCATGATACTTCATAACCCTAAAAAAACTTTAAAAACCATGAAATTTACATAGTCATGTGGAAAATGGAATGGTTTTGGCTTGTCAATGTTGTTTCCCATGTTGGAAGAGGGATAAAAGACACTAAATGTAAATAAAAGAGGGAAAATATAACATTAAATACAATTTTACTCAATTTGGTACAAATTAGTGGAGGTTATTTTAGTGTTATGTGGATTTATAAGACATTAAAAAAACCTTATTTTCCCAAAAGTTACTTGAACAATTCAAATTATATGACATTATGATTTTTTACACCCTCATATGAATTTTGGAAACTATTTCAAATGTATTTATGAATTTAATTTATATCAAAACTCACCTTTCAAAATTTTATTTTGTTTATGTAATGGCATAGTTGTATTTCTAATCAAGGACTACATTGCCTCAATTTTAATGCTTCTAAGAATGAAAGGAGATATAAAAAGGTGAATCAATAATTTGAACAAGGGTTTAAGACACAAAATATTAATTAATTAATCTCCTAGAGACTTGACACCAACTATGAGTCATGACAAAGACCAAAAGACTCAAAGTTATTTAGAAGTATAAGAACTCATGCATACCTAGTCTTGATCATAACTAACCTTCATGACATGTGTACAATGAAGACCACTAGAATGTTTTTTTTTTAATTCACTCTCCTACATTGAGAAAATTTTATAAAACCCATGGGTTTCTATAAGATCCAACATTCTAGTGACTTCCCAGGGGTGTTTTCCTATTTAAATACTAAGACCTTATCATGTCCATTGGGCACATAGTAAAGAAAAAACATTATGAAATAGACAGCCTATTGTATAGACTTTAAGAAGACTAAAAATCAACTTAAAAAATATAAATAATAAATAATAACAAACAAAACACGTTTAATAAATCTTAAGGAAAGATAAAACACAAATATACTATTGAAATAATGTGCAGTTAGCACTTGGAGAAATTAAAAATAGTTACCTAATTTTGTACAATGTTTTTAAAATTACCTCAAACATAATGTTTTAAATAAATCCCATTGATTAATATTGGACTTTCCTATCCGTTCAAATTATATATATAGAAGGTGTTGGATGATTTGTAGTTGGTTATAACATAACAATCACTCCATATAACATAAAAGTTGGTGTGTTTTCCAGACTTGGTCTTATCTTGATCTCACTTTAACACCTATTATCCCTGTTGGAAAACTCTATCAACTACTCATCTATCAAATCTATTATTAACTTAATCTTGGTAGAGCTCTATTGTGTGCATTTCTTGGTCTCTAACTTCCTTCAACTCCATTAGCTATACTAGTCTCATGATCATGGCATTATTTTCCATTATTTCTAGCTAATGAGTAAGCTCAAAGGATAGTAACTCAAGTGAAAATACTAGCCTATCTTCTCTCCCATTGACCAACATGAATGGGGAATTTCTAATGGATGTTTTGGAAGTGATTCTATCATCTCATAATCTATTTTTAGTTTTACGTACCATGTTCTTTGATTATTTTCTATATTCCTTTTGATGATTTTGATCAAATTATTATTTCTGGACTTTCCCAAGCCATTACCTTAGGGATAGTAGTTAGATGTAGTGCTCATGTAAATACCTTGTTTGGCTACCCACTCACTTAACTTGGTGCTAAAAAATTCCATTTCATTATAAAAAATGATTGTAGAAGGCACCATAATCCTAATCACTATACCTTCATAGAATTCAATCATGGATGTCTCATTAGATTACTTATGTACTACTACCTCTATCCACCTCATGAAAAAAATTATAGCAGTTAATACCCACTTGTGACGAACACTTGAAGGTGGGTTAATCGTACCAAGGAAGTCCAAACCCCATTACATGAAGGGATGATATATCTAGATGGGGTGGAGAGGGAGAGATACTAATTTATACTTGCATCTCTTAACCCACATGCATGCATCTTTAAAAAAGATGGGACAATAGCAATCAACCCTGATTATTTTGATAGGAGTTATTTTAGGAAAAAAATGGTATCTTACAGGGTCATCATAGAACTCCTCTAACACCTCATCAATATTATTTAGCTCAATGCACCTAAAAAAAGTACCATTAATATATTTTAAAATGATCTATAGGAACATAAGGAATCAAATGAAGTCTCAAGTACCTTATTTTAGTCTTTTCTAGGCCATGTGGATACTCACCAAATTTTAAGAATCTAATCATAGCTTTAGTCCAACTTATATGAGGTGAATGTATAACTAGTTGTGGGTCATCTTGAAGCATTAGCATAACATTTATATCCTCTTATAAGTATATAACTAGTTGTTCACATAGAAATTTTCATCTTACTAGTTTTGTAACCTTGACATCTACATCTCATTCCATCACCTTAATTATTCAACCAACTCTTTTTTATTTAAAATATATACTTATAAGGAAGTATTTGACACTTGGATGTGCCAACATTAACTGGATTCTATTATTCAAGACCATATGCCTAAAATTCTTGAGGCTTCTTATGATAACTAGTAAATGCTTATCCAAAAAGGTAATCTTTAACTCATAGTCTTTCAAAGATTGACTAAAAAATGCAATAGCCTATTATAAACCTTCACCATTTTATTGTACTAGGATTTTAGAGATAACATCATCACCCCCAAAATCATACATGATGAAGTATTATGAGAAATAATTATTTATGAGCATTGGATCTTGGGTTATAGCTTGCTTACCTCAAAACTAAATTGTCCTTCCTTAGACCAGTTAAAAGTATGATTTTTATTTAACATGGTAGTTAGATACATCACTAAAGATTCAAAATTAGGAATTAATCTTCTCATAAAATTAATTTTACCTAGAAATCTTTGGATCCATTTCATATGACTTGTAAGTGTGTGATAGAGTATGACCTCCACCTTATCTAGATCAATGTCTAAGCCATTCTTTCAAAAAACATGTCCTATCAGCTTGCCTTCATAGAAAGATAAGACACACTTGTTTAGGTTCAATGACACCTAAACTCTACATCTTTCAAACACTTGCCTCAAATTGTCTAAATGATCAATTATTTTTTTGGAGAAAATAATTAGTCATGAAAGTATACTAAAATTATGTCATTAATTAAGATTATAAGTGATATATCCATGGCCTTTTTGAAGATTTCACTAACATTGTTCAACCCAAAAGGAATTTTTATGTAGGTATGAGTCCTCCATTTTATGGTAAAGGTAGTCTTGTATTAATCACACTCCTATAAAAGAATCTGATTATACCCACAATAGACATCAAGAAGTGAGAATATCTCAACCCCTACTATAATTTAGATTATTTATTCCATATGAGGAAGGGTGTAGTGATATTTAAGGGAGGCTCTATTCAAGTCCCTAAATTCAACACACAATCTAATCATACAATAATTCTTCCTAACCAAGACTAAGTTGCCTACCAATGATGAATGCATAATGGGGAACATTACATTGGCCTCAATTAGCTTGGTAAGATCTTTTCTCATTAATGGCTCAAGTTTGGGGTTGATAGGCCTTTATTTTTATCTTACTAATATGGCATTAAAATCAAATTCTATGGTGTGTTGGGCCAAATTTGGGTCAAATCCTCTCAAATCTTGGTATCTCCAAGAAAACCCATCATCAAACCTCCTACAAAGGTAAAAAAAATTATCAATTTTAGATTGGGGACATATATTATCAGCCTTGAGACTCTTACCATCATATGTGGCTATTGATTTATAGTTATCTTATCTAATTTATAGGTTCATCTTCTCTCCTTTGATCTTGTCATCTACGTTGAACATGCTCTCAAAGGTGACTAAACCTTTAGGTAGCTTATTTTCTTTCAACTTGTTGATCTAGTCCTCATACTAATTTTTAAGCCTTTACTAGTTCCTAGCTAAGAACTCCACCTCATATTACATAAAATTAATGAATTGAGCATCATTTTAAAACACTTTCCAACTAGTATAGTTATTCAGGATAATAGGCCTAATTATTAACTTAACAAGTTGTTTTAGATCTATCAAAACTTCACTAAGAAGATCACATTGTCACCAAACTATGGCAAGTCTATCTGCATCAAAATTTATTATCCTTGGTATAAACTACATATTTAAATCATCAAATCCCTTAATGAAGTCCCATACCCTATGTCTGTAAGCCTTAAATAAGTTATTTTTGGCTATACTTTTGCATTTGATTTTGATCACTAATAGCTCACTATATTTAAGCATTTGTAGTAGCCTAACACCTCTCTTTTGAGAAACTTGAAGACCCTATATAAAATCCTCATACTTTGATACATTATTTATGTAGCTAAATTGTAGTCTCTATGATAGAAAGTAATTCTTAACTTGAGGACAGATAAATGCAATGCCTGCTATATATCCATTCCTATTCCTAGAACCATCAAAGAATATCTACCACATGCCATTAAGGTCTTCTTGTCCTTTGAAAATATTGAGAAAAATATAATTGACCTCCATGATGTAATAAGTGCCTAATCTAGTATCTTTAACATGCTCACATGGATCAAAACCATATTGTTCATTGACCCACTCATGAAGAAAGTAATATGGAACCTATTAAACATGAGTGGTAGCCTCATGGATAATAACTTATTAACCTTGATTAAACATAATACAATTTACATTCATGGGATTGGGTAAGTAAGGATCAATGTGATCCTTGAAAACTTACTCATATTTGATGGTGACCCTAGTACCACATCTTATCCTAAGTAACATGTGATACCAATTAGAGGATAAGTGCCCAACATATCATTGTAGTGAAGTCACATGACAAAAATGTTACATAGTAGGGAGATAAGTCAATGATGGAGATATCTTGAAAAAATAAAACATCTGGATAAACATGAAGAGTGAGGTTTAAACATTTATTAACCCCCACAATCCTAATAGATAAAACATATAATTGGAATAATACTTTTGAGATAGAAGCATAATCTAGGCCCAGTGAATTAGTTATTATATTAGGCATGACAAAGCTATTTTATTTTGAATCAATCATGTGGTTATGAACAAGTATATTACCAATGATAAGAGAAATGTAAAATGGAGGAGGTTTACTAGTTTGAACACTAACTCCATCATTGGGTTAGCACAGACTAGTAAAGACAACTTCTATACTAACCTTGTTTGATTTCTAAATATGATTCAAAATTTGATTTAAAAAATATCTTTGTGATGGAATGGATAAGGCCTCCCACATGGTCACATTAAGGTTGGGTTTCCTCATTTGATCAGTAATGTTGAATGGAACTTGAACTCCACTTGGTTGCATTTTTGATATTACATCTTCTTTATATTATATGATATTTTGGGAATGCATATTGTTGGGAGCATCTTATTTCTCTAGCACCTTGGGTGGATCAATAGTTACCTTCACCTTTAGAGTAACTTGATTGGATTGAATTTTAGGTCTTGAAATAATTACCTTCTCTATAGTTGTCTCTTAGGATTCATGTGGAGCAACAACTTGGGCAATTGGAGAAGGTTGCTCTTCTGCTACCCTCTTCTTAAACCTGGTATTATATGCTACAGGGGTGATACCTTTGCCTTATGTTTCTATTTGACTAACCCCATAAAAAAAATTCTTTCTAGTACATCCAAGTTGAGTCACCTCATGTTTGAGATAATTCATGTACTCCTTCAACTTTTGGAGTTGATTCATTAGGTTATCATTGGGAAGATGTCATAGTTTGGACCATTAGGGCCTAATTTAACACTCCATTAGGATAGATGGTCTGATTGTGTGACTAGCTATAAGGATATCACCATTTTTAGTCCTTCACTAGGTTGGTTTATATAAGAATAATTGTTTTAGAGGTTCTAATAACATTGGGTGTATGAATTTGATAAGGCATAATATGAGTCACTTGTTCTTCAGATTGAGAATTACCTTTTTATAGATATCTATGAGGTTGGTATTGTTGATTGTAGGGATGATATGGCCTAGTATTATGTACTTGTTATCTTCTAAGAGAAAATAATTCATTTCCAAAACTCTATAAGAGTGACTTAACATAATGAATTACATTAGGAGGAGTAGTAGAGGTAACTTGTGGACTATTTACAACTAGAATATGTGATAATATAGGTTGATTATGTGGAATTGTAGGCTATGTAAGGGGTGGTAATTCTATGAAAAGTGGTAAGGGTGGCCTTGGATCAATTTTCCTAGCATGTGTAAAATAATTATTATCCCTAATGGTGATGTCAAATGCATTAGGAAGGGTTTTACTTCCCACAGATTGTATCATCATATCTATGTCATTGTTTAAAGACCTTAAATAATATAAAAAGGCAATATTAGGAGTAGGTTTTTCCATCTATGGAATCTTATTCCATTTATTTTAAAACCTAAAATTATAGTCCACCATTAACTCATGTGGAGCTCTTTTGAATGTGGTCAATCACTTCATGAGTGATAGGTAGTGACTCTTATCTTTAAATTGTTGACACAACTTCTCTCCTAGCTCATCTCAATTATGGATAGAAACTAGTGGGAATCCTCTATACCATTAAAAATCTCTCCCTTTCAAGGATGTGGCAAAAATGTTGATAGATACATTATCTTGGGTAACATGATGAACCAAGAAAATGTTGGCTATGTCTTGAATATGATCAATTGGTGTGTGGTTCTTCACCAGTGAATGAAGAAATAATCTTCAAATATACCATTGGTATATCATCAATACTAGAGGGCTAATGGACTCCCTCCATTAAAGGTGTTAAATTATTGGTTCTTTGGAGTAACCATGTGATGAAGTTGATGAAATCTCCTTCTAAGATTTAGAAATATATGAAATGAAGGTGAAGACTATAGTCTTGGATAAGTTTTCCTAGATTCTCTCTCTCTCTCTCTCTCCTCTTAGGTGATTATGAAGTAGTAGTCCTCTTCATATGAGTGAAATATAGTTATACAAACTCAAAATTTTTGCCTCTAGTAAGAGACCTTATCTCCATTAGCATGAAACTAATGGATTGTTCTATAACCAAGAAATCTTGGAGTTATGAGGCACCTTCGAAATATGTTCAATTATACTATAATGCATTGAGAAAATGCCAAATCATCAACTAAATATAATCAACCATATAGAAATGGTCCCATTATGCATTCCATAAACTCTTATTAGTCTAAAGTACACCATTTAGAGAAGTGTTTTCAAGGCTTCTCCCTTTAGATAATACAATGGAAACACCCCTCAAGTTATGGGAGACCTTATGTGAGGGGTGAGTTTCTATAGAAGGTTGGTTCCCTTGATAAATCACCTAGACTAAACCTACTCCATGCCTTGATGGTGAAAGAATAAATAAGGAACTAAAAATCAAACATGAAATGATGCACCAATAATTTTATGACCCATATACTTACTTTTTGATAACACAATAAGAATTATGAAAGACTAAACCTACTCTACACTCTCCAAATTATACCTTTAATGCATCATTGTTTCAAAAAGAGGTTACGACCTATATTAGAATTAGAGGGATGACTAAGAGATCTTACTTAAGACAATCATCTAAGTTTCATAACCAATTTCTAACATATTTTACTCTAGCATAACATGTGACTTGTAAGAGATGAATCAACTTGTGAAAAGGTGAAATGAAATGGACATAAGCAAGGGAAAATACTCTTTATGACATGCATAGATAAACAAAACAAAAGAGTCACAAAATGAACAAGCATGGAAAAGGTAAAAAACTACTATTTTATTAATATCAAGGCCTTAAATATAGCATTACAAGTACTCAATTGGACAAATTATCATTAAAATGAATACAAGGATATAAATAAAAGAATTCTCAACCCAATTTATAAGAACATTATGTAAAAGAGCAAGAATAAGGCACTACTTGACTACTTAAATGTAGTTGTTATAACATATTTTACTCATTCAATAAAAAAATACAACTGAAAATTAGGTCACTATGCCTTATTCAACACCTTCATACCTATCATAATGAGTGGGGGAGAGGGCCTCATCCTTGATATATTTGTCTTTTAGAGTGATTGATCATGGATGGATTTTTTAACTAACTAATCCAAATGTTTGAAACTCTTGTCTCTAGCCTTAACTCACCCCATTTCCATCTCTTTATGCATGCTAAAATATGTTGCATGGTTGATTTTATGTAGAAACACTTATTTGTTCCATGGGAGTTACCTTTCAAGGTAGTTTTCAAAGCCACTCTTAGGAGATTTAGTCATGGTTGACATACATGAATGATCACCTCATGAGAAACCACATACTAATAGGATCACATTTTCAACACCTTGAATCTTCATAATGACCTTAAACCTCCATCATGGTCATGTTTGACCATCCTCATTAGAAAAATTCAAATTGAAGATCCTTTTAAAATCAACCTAGTGACCTTTAGGAAGGATTGAATGCTGATTATTCTTGAGATTGTTAATCTTGCATTACTAATATTGATCATCTTCATCTTATATCCCCATCCTCTTGACAAAATTTAAACAACTCATTAGAGTCTTGATTCTCATGTTTCACAATGCATATGGTTTCCTTCAATGTAGTTTCATTTCTTTTCTAGGATATGATAACTCCCTAATATGTTTTGGTCATCATCATGACCTTTCTTGATGGCTTGAGTCTCATCATCATAAGAGATAACTAAAAAATTTAATAGCTTCCTTCCCAAACTTCCTTGTAGTCTTGGTCACCATGATGTTTTTTCAAGAATGTGTAGGCTTGAAATCTTGGTGTTATAACCTCAAACTTGGTTATAACTTGAATGTGGACTATATTTCATGTTTGATGAACAAATTTTTTCTCAAACATATTCATGTCATAGAATTGGGAATCCTAATTCTAAACATGTTAAAGTGTCTCTTAACCATGTTTCACCCATGAGATTGCTCTCTAATTAAGAATGCACCTTAGAATTCCTTCATATGTTTGTAGGTATGCAACATATTTTGCTCTTCTAATAACCACCCTCATAGATCATGAAGCTTTTATAATCACACGCTAACATACATACATAATTTTGATAAGATGGAAGAGGTTAGAGGGGGATCTTGATGGGTATTAGACACTATTTGAATAAGAACTACTATTTGTAGACATGTAGTTTTGGCCAATTTCATGCTTAAACTAGGGTTTAGTTTAATTTATAAAAGTGACATAATTTAATTTTAAAAATCACTTAATCTACCAAAATTCATGCGTGTATGGGATTTAATTTCCCAGAAATTGATGGGGCTATCTTATTTGGTGTATTACCCTATATCCACCAAAAAACTAGTTCAATTATAACCCTAATTAATTTATGACCTATTAATTTGAAACTTTTAACATATAAAGGTATTAATTCATAACATTTAAAACAATCACCAAAATTCAAAAATTGCTAATCAAGATTTATTAGATTAAAAAAATTAATTAACTTGCCTAAACAAAAATTCCAAATCAAATTAGTGAATTTCATTTACCAAAAAATAATTTTTTAGCCAAATATGAATTTAAAGGTCAAATGAACAAATGAAGTGATTTTTTAATTTCCTAAATATTAAAAAATTATGATTCATAACCTCACTAAGATCTAAAGTGAGATGTCATGCCACACAAATATCTTAAACTAAGGTGTCAAGATTTCATGAGTGCTTTGACCCAACCTAGTGTTAAACTGATTCAACTTAGGTTAATTTAAACTCAACCCAATTTAGAATTTAACCTAAGTTTTATAGGGTTAGATTTATTTCTTATATTTATAAATACAAGTGCCCACACCATATGCAAATAAGAGTTTGTGTGTAAGGTTATTTTCTAGAATACCTTGTTGAAGCCTTTGAGAGTAGTGTTATAATTCCCAATTTATTACAAGATTCAAACCAAGCCATAAGTGACTTTTAGAGAGATTATACCACCATGTAAGAGCATTGATACAAGACTCAAATAATCATAGACTAAGAAAAGACATCCTTATGAAAATAACTAAGCATCAAATTTGACAAAGGAGGTAAGAATTTTGTATTGTCTTTATCTCCATTTTATTATCTTGCTTATTATTTTATGCTATCCCTAGTTCCTAGGTAAGAGTGTTTATTCCTAGTGTATTTTTATGTTTGATCTTTTATCGTTTAGACTAACAATGGACTAATCTACATTTTATTTACTCTTCAAACACCTATGGTACACAATGGCATTCCTAGTGGTACTAAACATCTTGTATAGACAAGGAGAATGATATGATAAGCATATTTTTACTAAAACTACATTTAATTTAAGTTTACAGTTTTAGCATTGAAATATACATAATTATATTTTTTGAGTTATGATAAATTTATCCTATGTAACGATAGATTCACCAGTCTTGTACTTGTTTGAGATCCTTATTTGTGCATAAATGGGAGATTTGTAATGGTGGATTTGACTTACTAAATGGTATCTTTGATCTATAGAATCAGTGGATTTAACCATATTAAACAACAATTTTTTTAGGTAAACATACTCTCTAGGTGCTTATTTTTTTATCTTATTTCAATAGCTTTGCCTAACCTAATCAGTAGATTCACCTTACTAAATGGTAGCTTCACCAAAGTTTCTTTCTATGTCTATGTTTATAAGAAATAATTGGATTCACCTTGCTAAATGGTGGGTTTTGTTTTTTAAAAGAAAACTTAGATTTTGAAATGTATTATTGTTTACTCACTTGCTTTTTGGCTTATAGGTAAGCAAACCCCCTAAAATTTTGTAGGACATGCGGTAGAGAGAGGCTTAAGAATTGTTAAAATATCACACACACTTTTGTTTGGTTCTTAAAATATACTTAATCCCATGTTTATTTTAGTTTTATAAGATTTTACAAGTGAAAACAAGGCCAAGGGGACAAAATTTCAATCACACGTTAATTTGGTACTATTAAAAGGAACATAAATTTTAGTTAGAGATCTTAAGATATTTTTTTACCTTAGGTTTTATTTTTTGTTATTAACTAAATCTCAAAGTTCATTAGACTATTTTCTTTGTTTATGGAAAAATTATAAACTATTATGTGTATTCTCTCCACCCATCCCCTTTAGGGAACTCAGGTGATAAAAATTTCTTAGTTTATTACCTTATTTTTTTGGTCTTGTCAAAAATAAGTCACGTATGCTTTCTTTAAGCTTCAAGTGACTTGGGTGACCCAAAAATGACCTCTAAAGTCTTTCTAATTAATTTTATTGCATTTATCTTGTGGGTGAGAGCTCACTTTTCCCTCACAAGTTCTCTAGGGGTGTCTTGAACTAGGGTTTCATCTCATAACATCATACCAACCCCAATCTATAGTGGAGTATATAAATTGGACATGTGATATTGGTATTGTTGGGGGGTTGAGTGAATAGCCTTTTTGATCTTAATAAAAACCTTGGTTAGGTCTTGATAAACATTAGATACTACTAAGCAGTACATGGATGGAGTTGTTATACAAATAGACCCTTGGATCATAAGTTAGTAGGTATGAACCCAATTGACATGATTTTGCCCTTGTGTTAGCCATACTTGGGACCATTTAGTGTGTTTAATATTTATATATATTATTCAACCCCACTTACCATGAAATTTATTTCCAAATGTTGAGTGCTCCTCACTCTAAGTTCATGCCATGTACCATTGTTTGAGAGATAGAGGGGGGCATAAAAAATCTACCTACACCTATACTTTAATTTTTGGATTAACACTTAATTAATCACAAGAATTACATATTAGTTGAAACTTTGGTACAAGATATAGACACATATGTTATTTTTATTTGATTTACATGTGTCCTTTTAGACTAAAATTATTTGTTTGTATTGTCAAATCAAAACAAGTCCAAAACTATCATGTTGTTTACACACCCCTTTATCCTAAGAGGTGCTACTTTGCCCATTTTTATCACACTTTTAACTTATATTTTTTAATTCAAAACCATTTTTGTGTTATGTGCTTAAATGGGGCATCATTGCACTGCCTATTTTTTCTCATACATTTGCCTTGGATTTTTGGGTCCAAAACCATTGTTATGTCATTTTTTTGAAAGAAGAATCATTAAAATACCTAAATCATTCCAAACCCCTTGTAAATTTTGAAACCAATTTATGAACCATTATTATACCTCTCTTATTTTAAACATGCAATTACACTACCTATTTTGGTCTAGTTTTTTGCATCAGAATGTTTGAGTCTTTTCACACGAAATCTAAAACTCAACCTTTGAAAGGGAAAATCCTAAAATAATCAAGTTCACACCAAATCCCCATATAATTTGGGCTTATTTTGTCTACTTCTATGTTTGGGTTGTGTTATGTGGGTTAGTTTCCTATTTGATCTAAAAGACCCCTTTGCCTAGAACCTAGTGGTTGTTGTTTGATTTGTACCTTGTTTGAGTGTATTTTTAAGCCAAGTTATTTCCATGGGCCTTGTTTGAAGTTTTTTGTGCTGAATTTTGAGTGTCCTAGTTCCATTTTTCTAAAAATATCTTGTGAATTAAATATTGAATCTTAGTGAGCTAATCATCAAGTGTTGTCTAAGCCAATTACCTTAGTTTAGATTGTTTTTGAGTTATTGTTTGGGTTATTTGTTTCTGAGTCTAGCCTCATTTTCACACTAACAATTATACCCATCTTTGGGAAAATCATTGCTAGCCTTTGATCATAGTTCACAATTGTTCTACTCTGACTAGATACTTTTGCCACTGATTATAACTGCATTTGGGTTAATTAGTACTTTAGCCATAGACAAGTTTTTGAGATCTTGTGTTACTTTTAATATTAATTATAAACACCTTTGTTAAAATTATCATCATTATGTTAGACTAGTTTTTCATTTGTTTTTTTCTTACTTTGCCTAGTCTAGTTTTTGTACCCTTTATAGTTAATTTACAGAGTCAAAGGTTGTTTTATTCTTACTTTGCCTAATCTAGTTGTTATACCCTTTGTACTTAATTTATAGATTCAAAGGTTATCTATTTTTATAAACCTTAGTTGTATATACACATAATATTTTAATTTTTTTATCAATTATTGATATTTTTTATTTTATAGGAACACATCGAGTCTCAATATCTTTGAGTGCACACCTTAAAGGGTGCATTAGGAAAGGGGTGGGTAGACCATGGGTGATTTTTAGGATTGTTGTCCATATACTACCACTTTTTATCTACACAAACATATCCTAAAACACTTCCATATGCTTTATCTTATCTCTTACACACTCCTACAAGCTTTTACCACCTCATTTATCCCCTTCCTAAGCCTAAAACCCTTTTAGATGGTTTACCTTACAATGTCGACCCCATCAACCCTATAATTCAATTGGTAAAACACATTAGGGTCTAGGTCATCCCTTGGCCAACCTAAACCAAGACTTAATTTCTTTTTATCAATAATTATATAGAGTCTATTATGTCGAACCTATCGGCTAAACTTTTAGAAAGGTTTAGGGTTAGATTAAACTATATATACACATTAATTTTATAATTTATTTAGGATGAGAGGAATAAGAATATTATATTGTGCATCTACTTACCCAACATTATACTTGAAGAACATAGATTAGGGTTTTAATACTTTCTATGGAAATACAAATCTTGTCTTATGGATAAATATTTTGGATGCATAGAGAGGTTGTGTATCCAAGAGATGACTTATCCTTGTTATCCTTAGATACGAAAACAACCTCTTATGAAGCATCTTGGCCAAGGGAGAGATTTAGGCTTGATAGTTTTGTATTCAATTGTAAGTATCCTAACTTTGTTCCTCCTTTGTAAGAGTAGATAGATTATAATTTGTACTTCTATCCCATGTAATAGGATTTAATAGACATTAACAAGAGTATAGATATTTTATGCATATTTAATTTTTTATTTATTATCCCCACTTTGTGCCAGAAGCTTTGGTGAGCACTATAATAGATTTTACTTTGATTTGATTATACTTTGTGAATATGAAAACATAGGACCTAGCCAAGGTTATTGCATAGTGTTTATTGACTATAGGCTTTAGAACCCTTTTTAGTGATTTTATTATGGTAAGATATCCCTTGGTTAGGTCTAGTGGATCCATATTGGTCATGAATTGAATATATAATGTATCTATAATTATAAGTGTAAGTAGGATTTATCTTCTCTGAGATAAGATTGATTAATAGATCAGTTGCATTTCCCTTTGTATACATTCTGGTGAACTCAACATGAATCAAACCGTTGTAGGTTTTCTTTCATGCTCTCATTTTGTCATCATATTATATTTTTTATTTTTATAGTACTATATCAAACCAATCAGTATAGTTCTAACATTATATACATAAGTTTAACATATAGTCACTATAAAATGACTATATTCTATTTGTGCAGGTCTTCCCAAAATATAAGTTACTAGATTGATTAGTTTGGTATAATATTCTTCTTCAACTCTAGGTCTATAGTCATAGTCAAACCAATTGACTCTATTTATAATTATCTTCTTTTAACATATAAGTATACAAATGTAGTTGAGTCAGTCAACACTATTTATAACTTATCTTTCAACATCTAGGGTTTTTCAAACTTTACCAAGCTAGTTGACACTATTAGCAAAATTTGAAATCAATATTTGAAGATCACAACATAAAATTTTTCAATATAAACATATTCAAGCCCATCAAGGTTTATTTCTTTCTCTCTATCATTTTATTTTCCCTTTTTAGGACTATTTTTCACAAGTTTGTAGTCTATAAAATTGTAGACCTATAGCCAATTAGGTTGACCTATTTGACATAGTTATGTAGTCTATCTTCTATCTTGAAGACATAGTTGACCTATTAGATTATGTTCTTCTAGATCTTGTTTTAGTAGAATAGTAGAGACCTAATTGACTCTATTCTATATTGTTTACATATAATGTCACCCAAACTGATTCTATACTCTTCTCAATCAAGGAATTAACATCTATTTATGAGTAATTAATTCACCTTTCCTTTTCAATTGATTACATTATTAGATTTAAAAACATATATTAAATAGGTTTTTTTTCAAATACCATTTTATAAACATTGTTTTTCTCTTTTGCACACACTTCTAAATCACTTTTTATTGAAATATCATTAAACGTATATCTTCCCAAGTTATACCTACTTCTATTTTATCACCAAGGGGGAAGTTAACATGGTTTTATGGCCAAGTATAAACTTAAATATAATGGTATATATTGTCAAATCACTTGATACCCATTTTGGGATTTTTAAGTAAGATGTAGGCGTAAATACCAAGCCAATATTATTACCAATACAGATCCCTTTCAAACTAAACATCTTAAAACTAGCCTTACATTGATTTATAATTCCTTTTTATAGATAACTTCCCATCAAATTAAAATTAAAATTAATTATAACATAATAAAACTTAGGATGACCAATTATTTATTATTTACTTTCTAGTTGTTACTTACTCTTTGATCATTATATGTTGTATTGTAAAACCTACATTAACTAACATTAGTGTAAGGTTTATGTTATGTGTTTTGATTGGATCAAACACATTGATCCAATTAATTGTGTTCTTAATTTTATTTTTCTTATAAATTATATTTCAAAACATTTCTCTATTTTATAACACTATCATTTCTATCAACATAATCTCTTATATACTATTTAGCCTTTTTGCCTACAATACATAGTTGACCTATTCAATTATATATCCTTATCTTCCTATTAAATACATGGTTTAAAAAATAAAAAATCAACCTATCTGATTGTGTCTTCTTATTTTATTAACATGTTCCCTATTCAACATTACATATTCAACCTATACGACTATGTTCTCTTTTTCTATATTATATTCCCTGGTTTATAGAACATAGTCGACCAATTCAACTCTATATCCTATTTTATGATTTTATAATTGCATCACCCTTTTTATCCTCCTTTGATCATCATGAAATTATTATTTGAGGATAATGTATATTTGAATCAAATATACATTATGATAATTACCAATCCTAATAGGTTACCCTAAAAATAGTTTGTGGCTTCCACTTTAGATGAAAGCAATGTGCATGTTTATACTCATACTACCAATTATGGGACTCCTAATTCATCATTAGTTTTTAATACTCTTTTATACTTATAAAATTATCCTAAAATAGAGTACACACCTAAAATGATATTTTTAATTAATGAGTTTCCCTAACATAGACGAAATGACCCTTTAACTATTAATAATTTCATGATAGGTGGTTAAGTAGAAGAACCCTATTCACCCTCCCCTAGATTATCTCATAAATTTGGATGTGAAACATTCTTTGGTTATCAATCTCTCCCTTCTATTTTTAATCCTTTCCACAATATGACCTCTTATTCTATGATCTCTTCAACCTCCATGCCAAGTATCTCTACTAACATGACAAGTTCATCATCTAGTGGACCTTTTCTAAGTCCACTTTTCCTCAATCAATAAACTAGTTCATAATTTAATACCAATTATAATCATGTTACTAATCATTTTTTCCCTTCTAATGCCAATCCTTCCATTACTACATCTTTTTCTACACATGTCAATCATTATACCAGTGTTTCCTTTTTACCAATGGTTCTCACAACGCTAGTGCAATGAATGCCACTACTCATAGTAAAACCGAAGCCACTAATACCAATGTCAATAATTCACATGCCATGTAAACTCGTCAAAATACCGATCAAACCCATCAACTCTTATTAAAAACTTGAAATCAAATGGATGATTTTTGAACTAATAATACCAATCAAATGATGTAGATGTAAAATCATCTCATTCACCTTCAAAATCAACCCCAATAGGTTATATGGGGAGTGAAAAATCAAAATTCCCACCACCAACCTTAGAGATTCCCATGGAAATCTCATTCCTTAACCACCCTTTGTTAATAAAATGATAAAAAATATCTAAAATAAATATATTATACCTCCAATTTCCAATATCAACATAGGAGGTATCACACCTACCATTAGTTACAATGGGTCAATTGATTCTACCTAAAATTTAAAAATATTTGGTAATCTCTAAAAATAATAGTTCAAGCATAAATATTTTGTTGATACCAAGATATTAGGTAAAACACACTTTTAAAACACTTTAGATTCGTATAATCAACTCAAATCCCATTCTATCACTAGCTTAGAAGATATAGTTAAGTCTCTAGTCTAAGAGTTTCAAGCTAGTGATCTCCCTAAGAATATCTTGGCTCACTTTATCAATTGTAAGAAAATTGAAACTAAAACAACACAAGATTTCATCAAATGATCAAAGACCTTATCTAATAAGTGTGAGAATAACATGATAAATGATAATCTATTTCATATATCTACTAATTCTCCTTATCTCAAGTTACAATATCTAGTTTGGACTCTCTCTCTATGAAATTTAGAATAATCCCTCAACCAAGCTAAGATTTAAGATTTTCTCATGCACCAAATTGAACCATCTGAACCTCCCATCAAAAATCACATGCTCATTAAAAATAAAAATCATCATGCTACCAATGATGGTGTATTCGGTTCTTATGACACCATTCACAATATTCAAGCCATCATTCCCAACAACATTGTTGAGTATGCTTCCCCTCTAAACAATAACCCTAATACAATTTTTTACTAAAAAAACCATTAATGTTCACAATTCATTATCCTTAGCTAAGATTCCAAAGCATTTACCAAGGCCTCTACCATGATATATTGACCCCACTCATCTAATGAAGTCATGGTATGATCCAAACATTTTTTTTTTGGTTTCATGTGAGTTGGGGCCACTCTCACGAGACTTGTGTATAATTACATAATATAGCTATGGATTTTCTTCTTGGCCCAAACTTTGAAAATTATTCACTCATTTTGAAACACCATAAAATATATGACATATCCTTTAAATCTCACAAAACACAAAAAAATCAATATTTAAACTAGGCTAATGCTCATCTTGCCATATATAAAGATCCTCTTCCTAATAATCAAGATAGCAATGACATGCCTACTCCTTCCACTAATAATGTTTAAATTTTTATCATTAAAATTAATATATAAAATGTGGTAAATATGATTGATATGTGAAAGGTAGTCACTTTCATTTATTCTAATCCAACACACATGCATCAAACCTCCCAAACATTTCACATTATCTATGACTCTTCCCCATCTCATGTAATGGAGTTAGGGAAATATGACCTTATCTCTTTTTAAAAACTAGTTTCGACACCTCAATTGGATAATACCTCTTATACTATTTATACTACTCCCCAAACATCTATACATATCAAAAACATTCTATAACCTTCCCATAGTATTTATTCAACTAAATCATAAGAAATAACAAAATCTACTTTCCCATCATCTAAAGATAATCAACCTATTTATCCTCAAACTAACCAACCACATCTTATCAACATAAGTTTGAATTCACTTATAATCTTCCTTCTAGCAGATCCTACAACATTACATGCCTCTATCTAGTAGTCCCCCAATGAGCTATGATAAATGGGACCCTATCACATAACTTGCCAATCTCCAATCTCAAATACCCTTTCTAGAACTCATGTGAACATCCCCTCATCATCATAACTATCAAGGTCCAAGGATAGTATCTTATAATACTGAGAAGAGATGTCTATACATGTTGATGAAATAATAAACACTTATCTTTTCCTTAAATTTCCTATCACTTTCATGATTCTAGATGATAATCTTCTTTGCATAGATGATCCTCCACTATTTATTAATATCTAAATCGATGATATATAAGTAAAGTGTGCTTTTATTTATGAGGGTTTAGGTACTTGTGTCACCTCTTTCAATATATTTAAAACTCTTAGATATTCTAAGTTCAATCTCAAGTCCATGTGGAGTATATGACAAGGTTATGATAGAAGGAAAATGCCTCCTTTAGGTTGTGTGTGGATTCCTATTACCATCCATCTTGTCACTATTTGAGTGAAGGTTATGATATTTAACTTTCTCATTTCCTACAACATCTTCCTGGTAGACCTTGGACTCATTGCATGAAGGCATGTCTCATATCCTATCAAGTTTCCCCATAATGATAATATTTATAGGATTCAAGGAGACAAAAACCCTTGGAATTTCAAATAATTCAAATAACATGATATATTTAAAATTCCAACCTTGGAACCCTTACTTAGTATCTAATTTAAATAATCTCAACTTTTTAATTATCCTATCAAATCTAATTTTGGTTATCATGGGCACCCCAAACTCATCAGAAACATACCACCTAACCTCTTAGATTATGATGATGATGATGATATAGATGAGATCATAATAAAGATAAAAAATTTGGTTATCTCCCCTCATCTCATGGCCTAACTTCCACCATCCTTGAAATGACATTCCCTTCAGCCTCTTATTTATGACATCCACATATTCTTAACCAAGACATATCATTCTATTCATCACACAACTTATGACAAAAATATCATGCATACTTGCATCATCAACCTTCATACACCTAATTATGAAGATGGTTATACATTAGATGATCCATTTCTAGGACTTATCTAGGATAGAGATGTTGAGATTCTTAGATATCATACTTCTTTATTTTATTCCTTCCATTCATCTTATCATATTATTTATTACATAGTGTCTAATTCTAATATTTTTCTTCTTTTTCATATGGTAGATATAAAATGATCACATGGTACTCCTTTAGTTTTATTAGAGCCTCTTAGGAGCATGCTTATAGATCATGTTATGATCGATCCTTATTATTTTGATATATTCAAAAATACTTATAGTTTACTTCCCCTAGTGATGTTGGATACTCATCTTAAGCTTTATATTCATCTTACTTCACCCTTAATTGAGCCTAATCTAGTTATTACTCTCACTCTACCTTTAGTTAAGCCTCATCATACATTTGATTCTTATTCTCCTTCAAATGAGCCCAAAATAGTCTCTCCACCTACCTTACCTTCCCTTGGTAATGGTCTTATTACTTCACTATAGCTTGATCCCTTGCCTTCCCAATCGGCCAATCAACCTTATTATTATATTCAAAAAGTTTCATTTATTAGACTAGAGACTATCATTTATACTAGCCTTCATTGGCTTTAACTTCTACCTATTTTTTTAATAGACCCCTAAAGTTTAGTAACAAACACATCTATTATTTCCATGGCACAAAAAATCATTATTCCATTCATTTTTAAAAGCTTCAAAAATATATTGATGTAATATGTCCTACCCTTTCCTAGCCCAAAGATAAGGCTATAAATCCTCCCAAGTTGTTACTTGAGTACATTAAAAAATATGGAGATGTATATTATCTTTGGAACCAATACAATACCCATCGTATTGATCATTACCATATTCTCAAGCAATATCTTCATTACTACCTTATGGTCATTATTGTGCACACTATTCTTCCTCCCATAGGTCACCCACATCATAATGTTCCTCCTTCACCTATGGCTCCCAATCTACCTGTATCTTATCCCCCACTCATGGTTACTTTTCCATTAGTGGTGACACATTTATGTCCTATAGATACCATTCCTATTTCAACATCTATTCCCATCCTTGGGTATTATATGCATAAGATCCCTCATGAGCATGATTCTTTAGCTATGCATATATTTTCTATTGAAGATATTTGGTGAGAAGTCTTTTCACAATGTTACATGAGGATAAATAAGACTCTTATTGCCATTAGGATCCATCTTCATAGATATATATCAGATTTTATGGATAATATTTGTGGATAGATTTATCAGTACTTATAAACATATGATGGTGTTATTTCACTTTCTTGTTCATCATGATTTTATATTGGATTCATGTTCACTTTTATATATATCTTATATAATTTGACTATGTGTCAAATTTATTATCACTTATCTATTTTAGATGGATACTTATACTATGCATTTTGTGTTGTATATGGATTCATTTTCTCTCATCTTTTCTTATGGTTTCTTTTCATGCTTTCCATGATTACACACTTATATGTATAAGTTCATTTATTTTCAATTATGTCTTTGTATTTCATCATGTTTATTTGATACCTTATCTCAAAAAAACAAATAATTATTATCGTGAATTGGTTATATAAACCTTGATCCTCTTAGCAATCCTTATTTACCATATGATCAGTTAATAAACAAGTCATCTAATTGTAATCTTATTTTACCAATCCACTTAGATATCCTTTTATTCCCTTATCTCCTTTTTCATACTAAGCATACACATGGTTAAAACTTGAGATAACATGTTGGTTCATAGGTAAAGCCTAAGTGTTTAGTTAGTCATATCTTTGGATACTTATCTCTCTTTAGCCAAAGTCTAAAGCTCATTCATGTGTATCACTTTTGTCACTCATGTTTGTTATTCCAAATCCATGTGGAGGAGGAATATTAAAATACATAAAAATATAAAAGCTAAATCATTTAAACAAAAGTCAATGATACAAAATGCAACATAAATTTTTTAAAAGTCAAATCACACTAAAAGACATAATTCATAACACATATCCCTTTTATAATTGAATATAAAATTACAAAGTTGGCCTCATGATATATTTGAGGTATATTGGGGTTTGGTAGGTAAGTAGATTAGAAAAGGAGAATAAAAATATCTTTTAGTGCCACCTAATTTCTCACACAAGTACCCAATATTCATAGTAGATCGATGGCTCTATAAGAGGTCCTGAGGAATATGGGAACATTTTATGGGAAGGTAGGTATATTTTACTCTTCTTGTTCATATAAAAAACATGATTCAATCTTATTATCTCACTTATTTTCATATACAACTTTACACTTATTGTGAATGGGTATCCTTTGTATTTTAATGATCATTAACCACTTAGTATATTTCTTGTGTACTTAGTGTGAATCATGTTTCCTAAGGTATTATAATAGATGCCTAAATAGTTATTTTTACATTCCATTTTTAATTTAAAACATTCATAATATTTATCCTTGAGAAATATTATTTTTTGAGCTGATCATTCCCCTTAACATTTACATTTGTGAGTTGCATTATAAGACCATGGGTAGGACTAGGCCTTCTTCAAAAATTACCACATTACAACCATATTTTAAAAGCATTCCCATAATTATTTACACCTCATTGGTGTTCCATTTTTGAATTGAAGTGTAAGACCATGGATTGGAATATACCCTCCTCACAAAATTTTACAATACCCAAGTCACAATGAAATTACATGTGTTAAATCTGAGATAAGTAGTGTTCGATTACGAGTTACACATCATTGACATTCTTCTCATCTTGATTTAGTATGTTTTATGATTAATTAATATTTAAATTTTATCTTCTTATTTTCCAATTGAATGTATGCTTACAGCCATTTTCTTAAAATTTTCATACTTCCCAACTTAAATCAGTGTGATCAATTTAATTTAATTTTTCAATTGTCTTTCTTTTTATACTTCCCAATGTGATTTAGTATGATTTATTGACTTAATTTTTTAATTTTTTTACCATTTATTTTCCATTATGATTTCCATTTTATTACAATTTTTCATACTTCCAAATGTGATATAATGTGATTTTATCTTTTTTTAACTTGGTGCAAATCCTTTACATGGTTTTAAAAAAAATATCTTTTACCATCTTTATTTTATTATATTTCATAATCTTTTGTTATTATAAATTTCCCATCGTGATATACTATGTAGTACATTTTTTTATTACTTATAGTTTTCTAAGTCATTTTTTCCCTTTTCTTTTTAACCATGCATGTGCATCACATAATGCTAGAAAAAAAAATCAACACATATTTACCATAACATATACAACAAAAACTAAATACATGTGTCAGAAATAAATATATCCATGCATAACATCCACATCTAAGTATAACTCATGATATCAATACAAATATCCACACACACACACACACACACACACACACACACACACACACACACACACACACACACACACACACACAATATATAATAGCTTAAACTCTAATGTGAGGCTCTATCATGCATATCCTATGGATTAGCCATGCTACCCATAGATGCCTAGGACTATCCCCTTTAGTTATTAAACTAAAACAAGGGAGTAATAGATCTCAATCTTGTAACCTATACCTATAGATTAGCCACCTAGGCATGCACCTATCTAAGATGGATAATGGTTAGCATATGTGACACTTTGTCTTGAGCTAAGGCTTGCTAGGCCTATGTCTCTCTCTCTCCAACCCATACCGATGGATATAGTCCATCCTTGAATGATTGAAGCTACATCATGACCTCTCCCACTAGTATAAACTATCCCACCTAGGGTAAGGAAGATAGAACCATAGGATCATCTAATGTGGTGGGGTTGTAGGGTGTCATCACCCCATCCAAAATGTCATGGTGCACAACCATAACTAGGGATCCTAATTTTATTTACTCCATTAAAATATATATATAACCAAAACCAAATATGCATCATATCACATATATATATCTAAAAATAATCTATCTACCATAATCATAATGCAACTAGTATCCTATATCAAAATCTTAAATCATAATTAAAACATTTCTCACCTATACTAATGTCACCAATCATGTTATCTCCATCTACTTGCCCACTAAGCACCTCCTATATAGGATACCTCTAAAGTAGTGCAAACCCAAGTTTCACCACTTAATCATATAACTATCCTCTCCTAAGGGGTGCCTATATGGACCAGCTATATCTTAGAATGATTATTGGGTCCCCATCCACTATGATTATTGCCTACATCTCCTCAAATTAATTCTACTTCCATATTTGATGTGGATGTGGTGGTCATAAATATCTCTAATATGGTTCTTGATATGCACCTACATCCACATTCATAACATCTCCCCCTTTAATATTTGATGACACCTACTACCATGCTTGACCAGTACATGGTCTAACATGTTGAGGATTGATCATTGGTATTTTTATTGGTACCCCTCTACCTCCCCTCCCTCTTATCTCTCTATCATGTTATACCTAATAAGTAGGAACTACTAGAGGAGAAAACATATGGGGGAGTCCAAATTGTCCTAGCAATAATGTCATTGGATTTGGTTCTACCCATGATGTGTAATAGCCTATGATTTACACCCATGTTAACCCCATTGCAATAATCAACCAAATAGACCATATAATAGTAATGTGCATATAGGGTTTGAATACAATCTCCTTTCATGTGATAGTTTTTAATACAAGATCATAAGGCATGGCATACAATACATGATCCTATCTCCACCTTAAAACTTGAGGTAACCTATCATTAACTATATGGGGCAATGTAGTTAGACAATACATGGGGAGCCTCTCATATATTTATGTGCACAATAAAACTAAAATCCCCATTGTATTATTACCTCTATAAAACATACCATACATATCATCCATGAGTTCGACCTAGATGAAATCCCCAAAATCATAGAATGCTCCCTGATCTAGTATAGACTGACATAAGGCTATTGAATATAATGGTAACTTACCATATGATTTGTGACACACCACTAATGTTATCAAAAGTCTTATCACTACCTTTTAGATGCCTAGAATAGATTAAATGCAAACATAAAATGAGCTCACCCTCAACCTAGGGTAAATCCTATATGATCATGTAGACCACTAGACTAGTGTTCATCTCTCATCTAAATCCTCTAGTATATCAGTGATCACTGGTGTCCTCCCTATAGGAAGTCCATGAAATAAGTGGACATCCTCCAAAGTGATACCCACCTCAATGGTGTCACAATACACATCCCATTAAAAAATGTTGGTCAACCATTCCCATGCTCATAGGAGAATGAAAAAGAGATCAACACTCAATGGGATCCATCTCATCTCCATGATGTCATCAAAGCCTAGGGTAACAAATCAAGCTCTATCCACATCATTCAAATGATCCAATAAATTTGGTAGCCATGATGAATCTATTAAACACCAATATTTTTGGTGTTTCTATAAAATATAAAATAATAAAGGATGTATTAGATCTCCATGTCATAAATAATCATAATACATTCTTTAAAATTTACAAATTAACTACTTAATCAACTGGTTTGATTTAGTTTCTTATGTTTTTTTATTTTCACAAAAATTAACCCATTTGATACTAAATCATCCTTATACCCTTATTACTAAAAAAAATAGGTCCATTTAGTACTAAATTGGCCCTTATCCTTTCCATCTAAATCAACCTATTCTATACCAAATCATCCCTTTTTTAGATCTAACATATCATATCAGCCCTATAATACATGACTGACCCTATTATATAAAATATATTAGACCTCTTATACTAATTTAGTTGGCCCTATAGTACTAAGTCAACCTTATTTTCCTTGAATAATATGTTATCCTACTACCACGTAGTCGACCACCCTTAGAATACTATGTCAATCCATTGTTACTTAGTTAGCCCTCTATCTTCTGCTCACCTTACAAACTAAGTTAACTAGGTTGACCCTATTATTTCATTGTGTCAAATTTTTAACCATTTATCATAAATACCCTAGGCATTTATTGGTCTAAATTATTTCTACCTAGTATCTTGTTTTATCCCCAGTCTATCTAAAAATTTCCTAGGGTCAATTTTAGTACCTAGATTTTACCTACTAGTCAATTATATATATCTAACTCAATTTCAAATAAAAATACTCATTCTTTTCATGATTACTTACCTATGTTGAAATTTTGTGGCCACCAAAAATCCTTCCCATCTCAATTTTCATCTCCTCACTATGATGGATCTTTGGTATCAAACTTGGTCTCTCAAAACTCTATTTTCTCAAAATAATAAAAATAACAAATGAATTATTTTTCACCCTATTTATATTTACTACTCAAAATTATTTACCTATCAAATATTTAAAACTAAATTTATTTTTTCAATCATATCTTTTTTTCTACTAGATCTTTTTTGAACCTTAAGATGTTCTAGAATCTTGACATTATAGATATTCTTTTTGCATATCACATGTATATTTAGGAAAAAAACTTATTTTTTGCCTAATTTATATAGGTTTGCCTAATGTTACCTATATTGGACACATCCACATATCTTACATCTTATTCTTTATCTAAAACACTAAGGTAAGTAAAGGCATGCATTTTTTAATTTTGTCCTTTCTTTTATTTTACTTGATTGCACTATGATTTATTTAGCTTCAGCATTATGTGTTGCTATGTTCTTTTCGTAAAGCACCTTCCCCTACTACAACTACATGACACATGATAATATTAGAGTGGGGAATATGTATACACAATATATTTTCAAAATTTTATCATTTAATGATGCTTTCTATCTTATAGGAACTCATCAAGTCTCAATATCTCTAAGTGCATGCTTTAAAAGGAACATTGGAAAAGGGGTGGGCAACCCATTGGTACTTAAAAATATTATTTTCCATATACTACCACTTAATATCTACAAAAACATATCCTAAAACACTTCTATAATATTTTTATTCTATCTTACACACTCCTCCAAGATTTTACTACCTCATTTATCCCCTTCCTAAGCCTAAAACACTTTCTAATGGTTTATGTTACAATTTCAGCCCCATCGACTCTGTACTAAAATCAGTAAAACACATTTAGGGTCTAGGTTTACCCTTGACCAACATAAATCAAGACATAAATTGTTTTTATCAATAATTATATAGTCAATTGGGTTGACTTGTCTAAAATTTTAGAAAGGTTTAGGGTTACATGCAACTATATTTATATAGACATTCATTTCATTATTTATTTAGGAAGAGAATAAGAATAATATTATATTATGCATATGATTATCCACCATTATACTTGAGAAACATATCTTAAGTTTTTAATAGTTTCTCTGGAGGTTTATATCTTATCTTATGGAGAAGTATTTTGTATGCATAAAGAAGTTGTGTAGCCTAGATACGACTTATTCTTGTTATCCTTACATGACACAATAACCTCTTGTTAAGTACCTTGACCAAGGGAGAGATTGAGGCTCGGTGGGTTCATCTTCAAAGGTAAGTATTCTTAAAATTATTCCTCATTTATAAGAATAGATAGATTAGCATTTGTACTTCTCTCCCATGTATTAGGATTTACTATACATTGACATGAGTATAAACATTCTATGCATATTTAATTTTTATGTTTATTACCTACACTTTGTGCCACAAGATTTGGTGAGCACTAGATTAGATTTTAATTTAATTTGATTATACTTTGTGAATATGAAAACATAAGACCTATATAGGGTTATTGCATAGATTTGCTTGACTAGAAGCTTTGGAACCCTCTCTAGTGATATTATTATGGTAAGAGATCCCTTGGTTAGGTCTAGTAGATCCATTTTGTTCATGACCCTAGATATCTAATGTATCAATAATTAAAAGTGTAAGCAGGATTTATCTTCTCCAAGCTAGGATTGATTAATAGATCAGTTGCATTTCCCTTTATATTTAGGTTGTTTTTTACCTTTGGACCCTTTATTTTTCACAAGACCTATCTTTAGCTCTGAACATGCCTCATTAGACATATACTAAGACCACATATAATCCAAACTATGATAAATTTGTGACTAATGATACTTTTATTCAAGAGTCATACGATGGTGTATATTATGAGATAGATCCCTATCCATATTATAACATTCCATAGATATAAAAAGGCATGACCTATTAGTATATTATTTGGTGATTGTACCTCCTTATCCAGGACAAGAACTAGAGCAAATGACATAGTACCTTACTTAAATGATGCATAAAATTGAACAAATCTAACAATAAGAGCCCTACTATGTCACAACACTAACACAAATAAGCTAGGATCTATACTTATTTGAACACCATTTTTTAGATAATAAAGATGAAGTTATCATTATATATATCAAAGTAGGAGCCAAATTTACACTAGACTTCCCATATGAGAGTCTAAGTAATTTGGTTAAAATTACTAGTCATGCATCTCAAACTCAACCATTCGAACATGCATAAACTAGTTATAGTCAAGATTGAGTCCAAATACAATGTAGGATAAAATACACTTATAAAAAGGAAATGCCTTATGGAAAAACAAATGAAATAGGTACAAAAAGCATACCATAACTATCTCAACATAGCTCACAATCTTAATGCAAGGGCTATTTATAACACATCACTTATTGAGAAAACTCCATCAATAGGAAAATAAATGGATGCTTTAGGATACACAAGCCAAAACATAGACCTATTTAGTCAAAGCACATTGATTAGTGACATTTATAATGTCCCTTTTTTTATGGAAATGACTACTGCTCAAATGGAAGACCTCACCCAAAATGTTACATATAAAATTCAAGTGCATTTTAACCTAAACCAAAGTGGGTCTAGTTTACTATCCAATAATACACAATATATTTATCTAAATAATGCTATGATTAGAATAGAATAACAAGGGATAAGTATGCCTATTTCCAAAAATCCACAAACAACCTCCACTCTTCAAACATAAGATTCCTTGATTATGTAATAAGAGGAACAATCCAAAAACAAACCAAATTACCACCATAATAAGTGTAGAACACTATGTCACCTCAATATGTGACGATGAATATCCCACTACAATAAGAACAATCCAATATACCTCATCAATAAAAAATGTTGCCTAACTAAAAATGTATTCCTATTGGTCAAAAAGTTCTATTTGGTCAACAACAACAAATAACAAACCCCCAATAGTTACATAACCAAAAACAATTTCCTATTTAACAACAAGTTGCAATCCAATAATAAATGTTAAACTAACAATAAGTTTGTTATGTAAATTAGGTACCAAGTGCTAGGCAATAGTTTCCTTTCACCCAAAAGGTATCATAAGTGCAAAAAGGATCCAAATATCAACATATCCAATAGTAAGGATCTAATAAACAATGTGTTACATATATACAATGGGGTTCAACAAGTAAGAATTAAGCTCCCTCCCAAACCCAACAATACCAACACATTATATAAATAATAATGACATCAGCACAACCATGCCATAATTCACTATCTAGGGTTATGTAGCTAATCCAAACTAGAATGTGTTTTAACAACAACATATTTTATATACATAGTATAATCCCAATGAACATAAATGCATACCTAATCATCTAAATAATTTTAATGAACATTACACAATATACCTACCCTAGTTAGGGTAATCCAAATTTGACCATGAAACCTCAAAAACAACAAGCCACTCCATATTATTTATTTGGAAAAGAGTTGAAAAAAATGAAGGATGTAATTCAAGCTATATATATTAGAAATTTAAAAAAAATCAAATTGTATGAAATATGCTCTTTTCTATGTAACATGGAATATCTGTAAATACCATTTCTATCCAATTATGAGCCAAATAAATTTTACATATATAAATTCAAAGGTGACCCTAAATATCACTTGAAATAATTCTTTGGTTCCTACTAGAAAATGGATTATAATAAGATAAACTTTTTTTTACTCTTTCAAAGGAGTCTAGCTAAACAAGCCTTGGAATGGATACTGAAATTACTAAAGAATTATATACCTAACTTTGATGACCTTTTAGAGAAGTTTATACATAAATATTCATAAAATATCAAGCATGATATTATTAATGTGGATTTAGGTCAAGATACACAAAATACTAATGAAAGCTTTGTTGCATACTTATAATTTCAGAGAGCACTAGCAAACCATTTTATTCATAATCTACTTAATAAATAGTTGGCCACAATATTTTCTATGATCCTACACAATGATATGTCATACCATCTCAGGTGAAAATTCACTCATATGTTTAAAGAGTTTATAGATAAGGGAACACAAATTTAGAAATCCCTTATCAACAAAGGGATAATCAAGCTATCCTCTTCTGATTAGAGATAGAATCAACATCAGGGCTAGAATAACTACAACTAGAACCAAGGACATAACCATAATAAAAAACCAATTCAAATACTAGCTTTAAAACCACCCCATGCCAATGAAAATGAGAGACGTAAACCATAAAACCATAATAATAATGCTTTTGGCAATGGGGTTACTAAATCACACCATGTTTAGAAGGTGAAAACACCATCTACCTATTTACTTCTACCCACTTAAAAACCACCTCATCTATACATTCAACCAATACCTTTACAAAACTAACCACCATATAATCAAAACCAATTACAAGCCCCTTATCTAAGGAGAATACCACCCATTGCTTGATAATTCAATGACCTTGGTGAGACTATTGAATTTACATTCTGAATATTGGTTCAAGCAAATATGATTAATTAGATGATACCAAAGCCATTTATTGAAGGTATTATTTCCTTTATTAGTATAAGGAACATGAATTTTGTGAGAACCATCATGTTAGAGGACATTCCATAAGAAAATGTATCTAACTTAGGCATTTGTTTAAGAATATGCTAGAAAATAGAGATATAGAAAGAGACACCCATGCTCTTATGACCAATAATAACTTGGGTATCTAATAGAATCCATTTACCTAACATAATAATAATAATAATAATAATAATAATAATAATAATAATAATAATAATAATAATAATAATAATAATAATAATAATAATAATAACTAGTAGTACCAATAAAAACAATAGTGATATATAAATCCACCTCCAAATCAACAGTAGCAATGTCAATCACAACAACAACAAAATGGTTAGAACCAAGGGTAAAAATATCAAACCAACCAAGAAGGCCATCATGTCATTGAATATACCTAAAAAAATGTTTTAGGACAAATTTCATGTGGTCATGTTTCCACTCATTATAAATACTCAACCAATTACTAATAAACCTAGACCTTTGCTTGATAATGACTAATAACTAAACAATACATGCCAACCCCATTATGCCAGTGATTTCTATATAGATGATGTTGATAATCAAGCTCCATAACATCCAAGAATCATCATTCAAAGCCTCATTACTTACCTGGATAACTACCAAATCCAATTTTCATATCAATATTATGCAATCATAACTTAATAAACTAGGGTCACTATCAAAGGACCATGGTAGAATACTATAAGTCAGCCTAATCAACCTTCCATACCTATCCAAAATAAACCAAATGACAAAATTTAGGGGAAGACCTATGATATTTAGAATAATTGAAGAAGGCACATGCACACATATTGATCATGGATTTGATGCATATGTCTACCATCCACAAAGACATCTTAAATGAATATTTAAATTAATACTTTGTGCTAGATGATGTCACTCCAAAAAAAATTAAATCCATGGTAGGACATTTGTCCCTAGGCCAATGTTTTACATTTGACCAAAGTGACATGTCATCCCTATGCCCTTTGTATAATAACCCATTAAACATTGATGTTTGTATAACATATCATAGAGTTAAATGTGTCCCTATAGATAATGGTTTAGGTCTCAACATTATGTCTCTAAAGTTGGCCAAGCAACTTAGATATACAACAACTGACTTATAGCTAGATACCATCATTATCAAGGCATATGAGAATGGAAAACAAGAATCACAAGGTGCTATTAGATTGTTAGTGGTCATTGGGACATTGAAACATGATACTCTATGCCATCTTTTGAACCTAGAACTATCTTATAATTTTGTATTGGGTTGACCTTAGATCCATGAAATTAGAGATATATCTTTTACATTACATCAATGTATAAAATTTATAAATTCAAGAATAGAAGTGACTATACTAGTTTATCTTTAGACATAGTAGTATTGTATATGCCTTTAGGCTAAGTATAAAATCTATAACTATAAATTTAGCATGAATCATGTGCCCAAATTAGATGGAGAAAGAGTTGAAAAAGGAAAATCCATTGAATCAAGCCCAAAAGATAATTACATTAGCCTAGACAACTTAGCCTCTACCTCAGACATGCCTCTACCAGACATTTCCAAACACTTCTATGTAACTAACAAAGGTCCAAGAGACTATAGTACCCATAATACATTTCATTTTTCCAAATTGCCTAAAACTCCAAAATATTATGGGAGACCTAAGGCCAAAACTACTCATATGGAGTGGTAAATCAAAGGAAAATCTCTACTGAATAAGCCCATTACTTTCAAACTTGTTATAGATGCCAAAATTTAGAACCCTTACCCTATTCTACCATCTTTTAGGATATTGCTTTAATAATTAAATGTAGACGCTATAAATATACACCATAACATGAAATCCTAAAATAAGCTAAGTCTAAAATGTGGTAGAAATCTCCAAAAATCTATATTTTTCATCTTAACTCTTGAAGGTCCCAAACTACTCTCAAACATCCTAAAAGAATATACATAAAATATACCTTAAAGTATAAGTTGACATTAAATGTTTATTTCATGTATATACCCCATTTTCACCCATGGTAATTAATATTATTAATTACTATTTACCATCCCTAACCACCCAAAATATTTTAAATAATAAAAATTCTAAAAAAATTAAAAATAAAAATTTACCTAACCTCCTAACTTATCTCATGGTTAAAACAACCTGAACAACCTCAAAAGTTATTTTAACCCTCACTAACCTTGTGCCAACCCATTAGAATGGCTTTTCATTCAGCTTCACCCATTTTTGGTAAATCGATGTTGATCCTCCATGATAGATTCCAATTGGTTAGGATCAAAGTCGATCCATTTATATAAAACACACCTCCATTGATTGAAGGGGAATGTGACTACAATTTTGGAACCTAAAATGCCATTGGAATCTCATTGCAACTTGTGTATGTAATTTATTAACAAATTGATATCTTGTGGAACTTTTGTTGGAGAGATTATCAAAGGTATTGAAGGATTTTCTCTCTCATCTTATCCAAGTTCAATTTCAAGCAATAAAGGTTAGTATTACACTTTAAATTTATTTATATTTTAAATCTGATATCTTCTATGTTTTTTTATGTCTATTTTACATTTAGTTTTTATTATTTTATCAATAATACATGCCATCATTATAGTCTATTTATAGTTAAACAATTTTACATAAAATCAACATCGATTCATCTAAATTGATGTTGATCCTATAGAATCAACGTCAATCCTCTAGGATCATCATCCATCCCTATTAGACTATAAAAATACCCTTTAAATAGTTTGTTTTACATCTTTAACATTTGTTAAAACTATATGTTATTTTCTAAATATATCTCTTAATCTATTGATATCCATTATTATAACTTAACAAAGAATTTATAGATCTTATCCTTAAATAATCCATTTATCTTATCTCTTAATCATGGATAGTCTATATTTATCTAATCTTTATTAAGTTGTATGTTGGTGTTATTTATACCTACATCTATTATCTTGTATATTTTATTTGTTATCTTGAATAATCCATAATCATTTATCTTTATCAAATTATCTTTTACATTATTTATATCTTGTAATATATATCTTTGTAATTTCATGCTTATTTATAAACTTGAATGTTAAATAGTGGGCTGACATCCATCTGAGAAAGCATGCTTCTTCTTAGGACTAGTTTGTAACTAGGAAGCCCACTCATCTCTATTTTAATCTCATTATTTTGAGTGTGGTGTATTTTAGGTCATCTTCCCTAGTCAAAGAGGACTTCTCATAATCAAAATTGATCAATGGTACGTAACCAACCATCTGTATCTCTAGGTAATCCTAAAAACCCTATATGTACTTTTTTTAGAAGTTAATTAGATCACATTGAAAAAGCATAAGAAATACTAAAACACTAACCTCTATCCTAGAATAAGACCCCTTATTAGAAGATGATTCATGAATCTACACAAATGAGTTAGTGGAATTTTACCAAATTGAAAAGTACCCTATACCTACGTATATTATGGAGCACCTAGCTTATGAAGGTAGAGGCCCAAAGCTACATTAATAAGGCATGATTGAACTAGTCTTAATGACCAAGTACAAGGGAACCAATAGTATTAGATTTAAATAAATTACGGGTGACCCCACATACCTTATTCATTTTCTAACACCAGACTAGTGATGATGATGTCTTTAGTGATGTAGGATCTGATTATAGCATCTATGATGTTGTTGCCACTACAAATTTGTTTAATCCCCATGTCATTTTAACCATTATTCCTATTTATCAACCTTTTCATTGAACCCTTTACCATCCATAATTGATAGATTGGGACCAACAAGAGTCAACAATGCCATTAGATGAGTTTGAAAATGATGAGGCCATATATGATTTTTTGGGATTAAGGAGTCACATTCCTCTTAGAGATCAAAAGCATGGATTTACTATTAGAATGGATCATGATGCCTACTTCAAAGAGCAGATGAACTTACCTAGCCAGACATAAAAATAAAATCAAACATTGAGGTTTGAAAGTGGAAACCTCTTTAAGGCATTTTTAGACTAAGGAAAATTAAAGATAAAGGTTAGTCTCTTGGTAAAAATTGGTTTTTAGTGCTATTATATGGGGATGTTCACCCCTCTTCCTATGAAGCACAAGATACCTATATCCCAAAACTTATTTATGGATTAAATATTATTAATGAGGAGTGGGAATATGTTACACAAATTATTCAAGAGTGCCCTCAAGTATTTGTTTCATGGCCAATTCCAACATTAGGAGATTCTAATTTGTCTTGTTTAGGTGAATTAATGAGTTAGTCTATTTAGAGGAATTTGCCATTGCCAATCAGTTCAACTCCTTGTCAACTATTCTAGATGATGGTTTTATAGTTATTATGGAGGATACTTTATAGGTGAAGATTAGGACTCCAAAAGGCCCAAAGTGGATTAATCTAGGTGCATCCCTCACTGAAAAGGAACATCAATCTTTAACAACACTTTTGATAGAATTTGTGGACATATTTGCATGGGCATATTCAGACATGTTAGGTTTAGACTTGACCTTGGTTATATACCATATTGCTATATATCTTGATAAAAATGTTGTTAAATAAAGTTTTGTAAGATGTATCATTATATTTATATGTTATTTATAAAAGAGTTGGAAAAAATCTTAGATGTGAAATGCATTAGGCCAATTGATTATTTATATTGGATTTCAAACATTCAACTAGTAAATAAGAAACCAAAAGGTGTTATAATCTACATTGATTTTTGATATATCAACAAATCCTACCCAAAATATGACTTTACTCTACCTAATATTGACATTATAGTCAAATCAATGGTTGAATATGAAATTCTCTTTCTAATGGATGTATTTTTAGGGTATAATCAGATTGGGATAACACTAAAAGAACAACACAAGACCATATTCACCACTCCATGGGGAATGTATTATTATCAAGTGATGCCATTTGGAATTAATAATGTTGGGGCCACATACTAGAGGGATATGAAATTTATTTTACATGACATGATGCATGCCATCATTAAAGACTATGTTGATGACATCTTGGGTAAATTTAAGACCTATGATAGTCATCCATCCATACTATGAAGAATCTTTGAGAGACTTTACAAGTATAAAATCAATATTAATCTAAAGAAATGTGTATTTGGTGTAACTTATGGAAAAATATTAGGATATATTATCTCTCATAGGGGAATTAGAGTTGACCTAGCCAAAGCTCATGAAATTATGGAAATACTACCACCATCTACCTTGAATTAGCTCCATAGTTTGTAAGGAAAATACAATTTATTAGAAGCTTCATCTCAAAATTAGCTAAAAAATGTAATCCATTCACATGATTACTGAAGAAAGGTGTTACATTCTCTTGTAATGAAGAGTGTCATAAATAATTCAATTATCTTAAATAATATCTTGCCAACCCACCTATTTTGTTACCACCAATGCCAAACAAGCCATTACTTTTTTACCTATCAGCAATTAAGAATGCCTTGGGAGAATTTTTGGCATAACATGATGAATAGGGAATTGATCATGTTATGTATTATTTATACCAAAAATTGGTGGTGTATGAACATAACTATATGTTGATTTAAAAATCCTATTTATAAATGGTGTTCATAGCCCAAAAGTTGCATCATTATATGTTGAATATAAACACCATTATTATTGCCAAGTAGATCCACTCAAGTATCTACTTTCCAAATCAACTATATAAGGACATATAGTAAAATGGATCATGCTATTGAGTGAGTTTTAAATTTAATATGATAAATAGAATGAAATTAAGGGGCAAGTACTCATAGATCAACTTGTATAATCTCCTCTTCAAGATACTCAACCTATTATATTTGTATTTCTAGATGAGGCCATTATGGCCATTGAAGAAGTAGCTTCACCTCCTGAGGTCAAACAATAGAAGATGTAATTTTATGGATCGTTCATGAATTATGGATTATGGGGTAGAATATTGTTTATTAAACCATAAGGGGATATCATTCCCAAGTCCTTTCATATTGGATTTCCTAGTACCAAAACATGGTCAAGTATGAAGCACTCATTACAGGGCTTTGTTAAGAAATAGAATGGAACATTAAAAATTTAATGGTGTATGGTGATTACTAGTTAATCATCAATAAATTCATAGACTAACCTGAGACTAAGGATAATAAGTTGGTGCCCTATATAGATATGGTGACCATTCTCAAGTAACAATTGACAACATCTAATTTGAAAGAATACCTTAGGATAATAAAAAAAATTGATGCTATGGACACTATTAGATCCATGATCTTGATATTAGATAATGCAAGGTATTACCAATTTATTTTAAAACATCTCTTAACACTAGTACATGAACAATCAACTATTGAGATGGTTTGTGATATTACTAGTCCCATGTCTCCTTGTTACTCAAACATTTTCTGCTTATTTTCAAGACTAAACCATGCCACCTAAGTTATTGCATAAAAAGCCAAAAATCCTTCATGCAAAAATCCTCTTGTTATACCCTACTTGTACCAACCTTATATGATATAAGTTATGATGTAACTCTACTTCATTTTTTACCTTCAGTAGATTTTAGACTAGTGTTAAGGGAAGTCCATAAAGGAATGTTTGGAACCCACACCAATGGGGAAATATTAGCCAAAATGTTATTATTTACTAGTTATTACTAGACAATGATGTAATTAAACACAACTACATATGTGAAGAGGTGTGTCAAGTGTCAAAAGCATGCCAATCTGATTCATGCTCTGTCTAAGATACTCAAACCATTGACAACACCATGGTTGTTCTTAATGTGGGGACAAAACATCATTAAGAAGATCAATCCAACATCTTTAGATGGCCATAAACATGTCTTGACTACTACTGAGTATTTCACTAAGTGGGTAGAATCCATTCCCCTCACTTACATCACTAGTAAGTATATCTCCAAGTTCATATTCAACCATTTCATCTATCATTATGGCATCCCTTCTAAAATTATATCTGATAATGGCAGATCAGTCAAGAATAAATATGTGGAAGAACTATATTCTCAATACCACATCAAATAACATTTATCTTCCACTTACTATCCATAAGTAAATGACTAAGCTGAGGCTTATAATAAAATCATTGTTAATATTCTAAATAATATTGTCAATGACACTATTCATAATTAGCACTTGTAACTATTTATCACCTTTTGGGCATATCATACCAAATTTCATACTCCAATAAGAGATACACTCTATTCACTTGTTTATATAACTAAAACCATTATTCCTATTAAGTTCAAGTTATATTTTATTTAAATTACATTACAACACATCATCAATTATGAATACCACATAGTAACTCACTTGCAAGAGCTATACGTACTTGATAGAAACTACCCGGCCACCTTGAATTATCTTTAGGCATATCATAACCAATTGAAGAGATAAAATAATTAGAGAATTAATCATCATGGATTCAAGATTGGTGACCTGGTATTAAAGGGGAATTAAAAAATATAAATTCTAAGACCAAGAAAAAAGGAAAGTTCTAACCAAACTAGTTAGGGACCTATGTAGTTATTAATGACTACAATTTTGGAGTATACAAGCTTGTTACACTAGAAAGAGATAATATTGATGAACCAATGAACAAAATTCACCTCAAACATTTTTACTACATGGATCATTTAAGTTATGGCATGTTATGACTATTATTTGTATTATACCCTTTATCATTCTACCATACCCTTAACCCCTTACTAGTTAATTATTTTTAACTAACCCTGTCTATTACTTTTGGCCTTGGTTTTGATTCATTTGTAATTCAATAATATTTAGTGGTTGATAATAGATTCAATTTAAATAATTATTTTATAATCAAACATGTGAATGGTATTATATGAAATAATATGATAATGGTCTTGGAAATTACATCCTGTATTTGTTTTTATGTTCCCCCTCATGCTACTAATTCTAACTGCCTATGGGAAAATTAGTACCAATTAACCTTTATTGTTGTTTCCTAATTATAACTACCTATGGGAAATTAGGTACAACACCCTTACCATGCATTTTTGTATCACATTTCCATTAATGTTACCATTTGACTTACCATTTTCCTTTATCTAGAACTTGTTGGTACTTAGTTGGATGCATTTTGTGAAGGAAAAACTATAATGAATTTATATCCTATGGGACTATGTAAGTAGACCTTAATTCACAATGAGGTTATCTCAGTCACCCCTTTGTCACACTCTTTCCATTTTGTGAGCATTATTTAATCCATCAGTCTCATCATTTTGTAAGTGTGGTCCATGTTTTATCTCATAATTATCTATTGATTTGAGATACTGAAAACACTAAAAATATTGCAATAAATTTAGCACTTTCACAACTGAAGTCAAAAATATAATGACTTGAGGTCCCATGAGACTATGTAGGTAATGCTCAATTCATGTTGAGGTTAGCTAAGTCGCCCATTTTCCACTCTCTCACTATTTTGTGTGAAAGATAAGTTGAACAATCTCATTATTTTTCAAGCAACCTAAGACACACTCTTGCCATTTTGTGCGTTGGACTATTTTGTATCTCATACTTCTAAATCTATTTGATATGCCTAGAAAATTCCAAAAACATTTAAAATATTTAAAACACCCTAAACATTTGAAAAATATCTTAAAAATCCTAAAATACACAAAATAATGAAAATTGGATTAGAATTTCCATGTGAGATATAAAGCCATCAAAATTTTATGGGATGGACCATCTTATCTATTTAGTTTATTTCAAGACTACCTTGGTATTTTTCCTCTCATTTTTGGGAGAACTACATCATCTTGAGGTCCGCATGGAATATGTAAGAAATACTTGGTGTATAAACACTAAATTGGTTTTAAAACCACACATATCATGTATTTTCATATTCATTTCATAGGAGAATCTAACTAGATAATATGAGATTTGTTCACATTTAGGAATGTCTTTCGTTTTAGTCATCATGGTCTTGTTTCAAGCTTGAGTCACCTTTTTACCTATTCCCAATCATCATAATATTTTTCAATGGTCATTCCACCTCAGCTAGCTTAGGTTTTTCATGCTTATTACATCCCCCTAGTCCATAACTTGTAGGATAGGAGTGCTAGGATTTGACTACAACACTAGAGCCTAGGGTGTCCAATTTCTAATGCTCTTATCCAAAGTCAAATTGAGCCTTAACAGTCAATTTCTTCCATTGGATGAGTCTTACCCCTTTTCTTTGCTTCATCCCTATGTTCTCCAATGTTGACCAAATGTAAATAAAGATCCCAAATTTGAAATAATGAATCTCTTATATAAAGGACTACATAAGGCATTTTATATCAAGCACTTATTATTTTGGCACATTAGACATAATAAAAATCAATCAATAATATAACTCAACATTCTGCATCACACATAGACTTGCATGCTTGATAAAGAAAGGGCCTAGGTAAAAAGTCATTCTTGTATCTATCATGCACATTGATTATGCACATTCCCTAAGGGATAACTACATTTGATTTGATACCCTATTTTGAGGGTTAATGTAGGCAATGATTAGGATAATAGGGGTTTTAGATCACATGATGACTCTTTCCCTTGCCTAATATTTACCCCTTTTGATTTTGATGTATTCATTATTGCATGTGTGTAGATGGATATAGGTTTTGAAGATTGAAATGGACCTATAGTGAGCTATATTGACTTCTAACCCTCAAAATTTGGTACACAAGCTCACATAAACCTAGAAAATAAAACCTAAAAAGCTTATATCCTGAGGTAAAAACATAGAGGAAAGACTACAGTGTTGGACACCAGGGTGTACTATTTTAATGATGTTGTCTAAATAGAAAATGGAATCTATATTTAGATTCCTAACAGTGTATCAATCCTACACCTCAATTACCAGCCCTTGGATCATTCATTTGAGCTTGATTTTAGATAAGTTTATTATTCTTCCTCTTGTAAAATTACCTATTAAAAATCTATAATTTTCCCCATTAAACTAGATTTTTCTTATTTCTCCAGAACCTTATTATTTAGGATCTAAAACTAAATTCCCAAAAAATAATAAAACATTTTGGTGAACCTGATTTACTTTGAACAAACATAAAACCCTATCTACACTTAGGGGTTTTCCTTCATATTTTGTGCAAAATTTTAATTTCCAAATTCTGATTTTTGTATAACTTTTTGTGCATTATTCCTATTCAAAATTATTTTTAAAATTCAAAATTATTTCATAATTTTCCAAAATTCTAAAACCCTAGCTCAAAACCCTAGATTTCAAAACTAGGTCCTCAAACCTCAAACTTGCCTCCTTACAGATTTTTTAAAAATATTTTGGAATTTTGCACATTGATTACTTTGTCAAAAATAATTTCAAAATTTCAATATTAGTAGTTTTCTTGTGCAAAAATTTAATCTCACAATTCTGATTTTTGTATAATATTTTTTACATTATTCCTATTCAAAATTATTTTTAGAATTTAAAATCATTGCATTAATTTTCTAAAATTATAAAACCCTAGATCAAAACCCCATATTTCCAAAATAGATCCTCAAACCTCAAGTTTTCCTCCCTTACAAATTTTAGAAAAATACTTTGATTTTTTTTTCAAATTGATTGGATTATCAAAAGTAATTTCAAAATTTTGATGATAGTAGTTATTTGTGCATTTATTTGCTTCATAGTACTTTTCAAAATTTTCTTTATTGAAAGAAATAAAATAGCTGTTGACCAATTTTGCCCACAGGCAAAATTTAGGTCACCTTCCTCCCCTGTTGTTTAATGCCAGTCATCTTCAAATTGCATAAGTTCAATGCAATTTTCATTCGGCCATGGTTCAAGCTTCAGTTCAATCTTCAAGACCATCACTCTTTGGTTCAGCCACTTAGTTCATCCATCAGTTGGTTCAAAATATTGATTTTAACAAGTGTTGAACCATTGAACCATTTCTAGTTCAACGGCTTGGTTCAACAAACATGGTTCAATGTGGCGGTTCAATCGGTAGAAGGTCATCGGGCTTCGTTCAATAGAAAATTAGTTTGGTTGAACCCTTGAACTGTTGAACCATTTTTTGGTTCAACAGCTTGGTTCAAGGGTATGTCCTTAGATGAAGGGTAGTCTTCAAAGTTCAAGTGCCCTTCTGAAGGGCAAGCACTCCAATTGCAAAGGATCCAAGTAAGTCTTTCAAAATTTGTCTAAGTTCTAAATTCTATCAAAACTCTGAATTTCTTTGGGCACATTTCAAATACAAAGGGTAGGGACCGAGGAGAATTTTTGTGGACTTTTTGTTTATGGGAATTTATCTACAAACAAAATTCCATGGAAAATAAAGCAAGGCAAAGATAGACCTAAGGAAATTGACCCAAGGAAATTGTCTATGAAAAAATTGTCTGTGGGAGCCCGAGAGATGTCCAAAGTACCAAGCAGCCCGCCGAAGGACTGCAAAGGGCAAGTACCCTTATGGGGGACTCTCAGCCCAAACAAAGGGACTTTTTAAAAGGCTAGAGGGAAGGTGCCAAGAAAACAAAGTAAGGCAAGGAAATGCCCGAAAAGGCTAGCAAGGACCTGATGACATCCTGAAGGATGTCAAGTTTAACAGAGCTAAATAGCCATTGGTTTTCAAGCAGTGATGTTTGGGAAGCCATCAAATTCAAGAGGATGAAATATATGTTAGTTTCTAAAGCATGACGACTGTGTGAATTTCAAAATTAGTGAAGTGGAGTAGCTATTTTTCTTTCAAAGTGAAGGGGTGCCAACCATGGGAAAAGGACCTAAAATGCAGTGACCTGCCAGAGAATTCACCCCCGAGGGCCTAAGGAGCTAGAAGATACAAGAAAGAGAAAGAGACAAAGTGGTAAGAATGGAATGAATAGGTAGTTAGTCCAAGTGGTAAGACGAAGTGCCAATTTGAGAAGTGACTCTAGCAAGTGAAATAGTGGTTGTAATTGATCACTAAAAGATGCAAACAGTGTGGTCCATGCATTTAAAGGGGGACAAATCCCAATCTTTTGGTAGAAAAGAGGGTGTAGCCTATGTTTCACATTAATGATTGAATGCCAAAGTCCAATTCCATGATTATATAGCATGGTTCTAGTAGGCTTCTTCTAGAAAGATGACATCAGCCACAGTGTTTTCCTCTTCCCAATGAGGGGACACGATGGGTCAACTGGTCAAAGAAGTGCCAAGTTCCCTTCTTCTTTCTTCTCCTATATATTTGTGAACTTGTCATTTTGTAAAAGATCTTCCACATTTTGCTAAGGTGTAGCCCTGGCAAAATTTCCACTTGAATCAAATAAAAGTAGTATTTACCTCCATTTGGATAGATGTTTCAGAGTATGTCTTGAGTGTTGGTTTTGTGTTCAGTCATTATTTTTTGATGCTCTCACAGGTTCAACACCATCATACTTGTTGTCTACAAGGTGCCATTTCTACTGCTGAAAGGAGAAGAGCTGACATTTGAAAGACCAAAATAGAGGAAATTACTACATAAGTGTGCATCTCACAGTACCTTTGGTGATCTCTTTCTTTTTTTGTATTTTCCATTAAGGCCTCCCTGCCAGTTTCTAGCAGCCTAGTCCTTCTGCCAAGTGTGAAGTGTATGTATGATTTTGTCTAATTTCAAGAGTGGATGTGTGAAGGTCGACCTTATTTTGGTGCATCACCACTTTAGAGTAGTTTATTTTCCTCCATCTTTCTCCCTTTTCATCCCCCCCTTTTATATACCTATGTATGTATGCATTATCACTTGAGAGAATAAACATGATGCATCAAAGGGAGCTAGCCCTTATCTAGAGACTCTCCCTTCTAGCTTCATCGATCCCATAGGTGAGAGGGGAGTTTCCATGTTGTGAGGAGAAGGTAGGAGCTTAGCCTCCTACTAAGGGTGTAATTTCCCATGTCAACAGTTCTGGCATGCCTGGTGGGACCAACTGGGACAAGTTGTGTCCAAAGAGTTGAATTTTTGGTGTGTTCTTTAATCAACTAGCCTTTCAAGGCTTTATATCAAACACCAATGGTGACTCTAAGTTGAATCTATTGGTTAAGTAGTTTGGTGCCATTTAGAAATCATTTTTTGCATGTATAATTCTTTTATGCAGAATCATGAGTCTTGTGTTCCTTCATATGACTTTGATTAGACTCAAAATTTTTAGAGAATCACCTCAAGCAGCCCTCCTAATCGCCCTTCAACCAGAAGGGAAACTTCCAATCCTGAGATCTTTCGCACTGATGTTATGCTCCTGACTTGGAGGGAAATGATGGAATCATGGAATAGGAAAGAGGAGAAGCAAGGTTTTTCTTGAGACCTTGAAAAGGATAAAGCTACTCCTACTCATGATTCTTATGATCTCTAAGAAAGGCTTTTCCAAGAAGATCTAGCCAGGAGAATTGTAGAGTTGGAATCCAAAGAAAGATTCCTCAGCCAGTATGTGATGGATGTTACAGACCAAATGGCACATTCTATGTCTAAACACACCCCATCTATGCACCCCCAAGAGAGCTATTAGGTCACACCTGATATAGATGAAGTGCTAACCAAGTGGAAAGAGGAGAACCATTCGATTCTAGCTCAAGGACTGCTTCCTCTTCCACATGTTTGTCCCACTTCACCCCTTCTCAAGGAAGAACCTATTTTATAGGAGGTGAGTGAGGAGCAAAAGATCCAATCTATAATTCTTCAAGAGGTTGTCATGAGTGACAATGAAGAAGAAATCATCATCAATGCTCCTTGTGAAGACCTTATTAGCAATGGAGAAGACGTAGGTCTTATATATATGCAGATGTTCCAGTAATACGAGGAGGAACAAACACATGGTGAGCTCTCTTCCCCTTTGTTTGATGAACTTCCTTGTTATTTTGATGATGAGGATGACTACACTAAGGAGCCTGAGTTGGAGGAGGATCAGGGGAATATTTTTGAAAATCTAGAAATCCTAATTAGTAAGGAGGAAAAAGAGAGGTCTGTCTTCTTGGAGGAATGCCTGAAAGAAGAAAGCTTTAAACAGAGAGGTGATGTTCTGTGGGATGAGTAAGCATTTTGTGAGTCCATTTTAGACATCATCATAGTCACCCTTCTTCAAGAAGGCCAAAAGGAAGTAGAGGATGAGTCTGACAGGATTTTCAATGAGGTAGAAGGAAACAGGTTAGACCATGATACATTGCAAAAGGAATGTGTAAATTAAAGGGCTTATGGTGATGAGCCAACTACCATTAATTTCTTGGTGAGGAGCACCAATATGAAGGACTAGCATTCAAAAAGCCTCCAAAGACAAGAAGAATACATGTATGTTGAAGGCATGTTTGAATCTGATCCACTTGGATTCTTGCCAAACTAGTGATAGGCAGGAGGAGTAGGTCACCTACTCTCTTCTTCATTCAGCTACTTGCTTAGCACCATAAGTCTTCTTGCCAGGAAGGGAACTTAAGAAATTTTCCTTTCGATCTAGGAGGGAGGTAAGAATACCTAGTTAGCTGTATATAGTAGTTTGTTTTTAGTTTCTTTTACTACTTTCCCTAAGTGCAGTTACACAAGTAGCTTTTTTAGCCTTGTGTGTTTCCCTTTGCATGTGGGGTAAAGGCTTCATGTTTGATTCTTGGAGCTTTGGGGCTGTTGCTAACTCTTTCATAGCTACATCTGACTCTATGCCCAATAGACTACAAGGCAACTGGGTTCTAATCATAGTAGGCATGCTTCCCCTATGAGTCATGAATCTGCTAACCAATTTTGCCCATAGGCAAAATTTTAGTCACCTTCCTCCCCTGCTATTTAATGCCAGTCATCTTTATATTGCATAAGTTCAATGTAGTTTTCATTTGGCCATGGTTCAAGCTTTAGTTTAATCTTTAAGACCATCACTCTTTGGCTCAGCCACTTGGTTCACCCATCACTTGGTTTAAAATCTTGATTTTAACAAGCATTGAACCATTAAACTATTGAACCATTTTTGGTTCAACGTCTTGGTTCAATGAACATGGTTCAATGTGGCAGTTCAATCGGCAGAAGGTCATTGGGCTTGGTTCAACAAAAAATTGGTGCTCTTGGTTGAACCCTTGAACTGTTGAACTATTTTTTGGTTCAATGGCTTGGTTCAAGGGTATGTCCTTGGCTGAAGGGCAGTCTTCAAAGTTCAAGTGCCCTTTCGAAGGGTAGGCACTCCAATTGTAAAGGATTCAGGTATGTCTTTTGAAATTTGTCTAAGTCTCAAATTCTATCAAAACTCCAAATTTCTTTGGGTGCATTTCAAATACAAAGGGCAGGGGCCAAGGAGAATTTCCATGGAATTTTTGTCTATGGACAAAAGTTCATAGAAAACAAAGCAAGGCAATGACAAACCTAGGGAAATTGACCCAGGGAAATTGTCTACAAATAATTTATCTATGGGAGCCCGTGAGACAGTCTGGAGTACCAAGCAGCCCACTGAAGGACCCCAAAGGGCAAGTGCCCTTGCGGGGGCCTCTCAGCCCAAACAAAGGGACTTTTTCAAAGGCTGAAGGGAAGGTGCAAAGAAAACAAAGCAAGGCAAGGAAATTCCTGAAAAGGCTAGCAAGGACCTGATGATGTCATAGAGGATGTCAAGTTTAATAGAGCCAGATAGCTATTGGTTTTCAAGTGGTGATGTTCAGTAAGCTGTCAAATTCAAGAGGATGAAATATCTATTGGTTTCCAAAGCATAATGACCACATGAACATTAAAATTAGTGAAGTGGAGTAGCAATTTTGCTTTCAAAGTGAAGGGGTGCCAACCATGGGAAAAGGGCCTAGAATGCAGTGACCTGCCAGAGAATTTGTACTTGAGGGCCTAAGGAGCCATAAGAGACAAGAAAGAGAAAGGGACAAAGCAGTAAGCATGGAATTAATAGGTAGTTAGTCCAAGTGGCAAGAAGAAGCACCAATTTGAGAAGTGACTCTAGCAGGTGAAATAGTGGTTGCAATTGATCACTTAAAGACATAAATGGTGTGGTCCATGCATTTAAAGGGGGACAAATCCCAATCTATTGGTAGAAAAGAGGGTGCAACCTATGTTTCACATTAATGCTCAAATGCCAAAGTCGAATTGTATGATTATATAGCATGGTTCCATTAGACTTCTTCTAGAAAGATGACATCAACCATAGTGTTTTCCTCTTCCCAATGAGGGGACGTGATGGGCTAACTGGTTAAAGAAGTGCCAAGTTACCTTCTCCTTTCTTCTCTTATATATTTGTGAACTTGTCATTTTATAAAAGATCTTCCACATTTTGCTAAGGCGTAGCCCTCGAAAAATTTCCAACTAAATCAAATAAAAATAGTTTTTACCTCCATTTGGATAGATGTTTCAGAGGATGTCTTGAGTGTTGGTTTTGTGTTCAGTCATTGTTTTATGATGCTCTCACAAGTTCAACACTAGCATACCTATTGTCTACAATGCACCATTTATACAGCTAAAAGGAGAAGAGCTAACATTTGGAAGACTAGAACAGAGGAAATTACTACATAAGTGTGCATCTCACAGCACCTTTGGTGATCTCTTTTTTTTTTTCCATTAAGGTCTCTCTGCCAGTTTCTAGCAGCCTAGTCCTTCTACCAAGTGTGAAATGTATGTATGCTTTTATCTGATTTCAAGAGTGGATGTGTGAAGGTTGACCTTATTTTGGTGCATCGCCTCTTTAGAGTAGTTTGTTTTCCTACATCTTTCTCCCTTTTCATCCCCCCATTTTATATACCTATATATGTATGCATTAGCACTTGCTGGAACAAACACAATGCATCAAAGGGAGCTAGCCCTTATCTAGAGATTCTCCCCTCTAGCTTCATCTATCCCACAAGTGAGAGGGGAGTTTCCATGTTGCGAGGAGAAGGCAGGAGCTCAACTTCTTGCTAAGGGTGTAGTTTCCCATGTCAATAATAGCCACAAAGGCAATTCCTCCCTCTCATCCCATAGATGAATTCCTAAAATTTTCTTACAATTATAACTATGACTGGACAAATTTGCAAATTTGCACATTAGCTAAGAATGTAGAAAATGATTTTATATACCATGAAGATAATTACTATTATTGTAATTAAGAATATGATGATATACATAATGATGATAGTGAAGCACAAATAGATGCACATTTTTTTAAAACTTATCTCTTTTATTCCTTCTCCTAAAGAAAATAATTTTGATAAATGGGAAAGATACTTCTCACCTCATTATCCTATGCACAATGCACCAAATGAACAAATTAGTCATGCACTTCCAAGTGAACCTCTTATTCATGATAACTTGCTTCCATGAGAACCTAATCTCTCTCTCTCTCTCTCTCTCTCTCTCTCTCTCTACTTCAATGTTCAAATTACAATAATATAAATGCAATAGAATAAAATTACCAAGGCATAGTTCAAATGATACATCTCATGTTCTTAACTCTACTTTGTCAAAAGAATGTTCAAATAAAAAATCTTCTGATCTTACTTCTCATATTATAAATGAAAATAATGCATGTCTTTCATCAATGGATAACATATATGCACATGATATTCCAATATCAATTCTTACAATTATAAAAATGATTGGACAAATTTGCAAATTTGCACGTTAGCTAAGAATGTAGAAAATGATTTTATATACCATGAAGATAATTACTATTATTGTAATTAAGGATATGATGATAGTGAATCACAAATAGATGCACCTTTTTTTTAACTTATCTCTTTTATTCCTTCAATTTTGATAAATGGGAAAGATACTTCTCGCCTCATTATCCTATGCATAATGCACCAAATGAAAAAATTAGTCATGAACTATTGGTCATAACTTGCTTCCATGAGAACCTAATCTCTCTCTCTCTCTCTCTCTCTCTCTCTCTCTCTCTCTCTCTCTCTCTCTCTCTCTCTCTCTCTCTCTCTCTCTCTCTCTCTCTCTCTCTCTACTTCAATGTTCAAATTACAATAATATAAATGCTATAGAATCAAATTACCAAGGCATAGTTCAAATGATACATCTCATGTTCTTAACTCTACTTTGTCAAAAGAATGTTCAAATAAAAAATCTCCTTCTCTTACTTATCATATTATAAATGAAAATAATGCATGTCTTTCATCAATTGATAGCATATATGCACATGATATTCCAATATCAAATGATAATTTATTGCATATTATAAAAGAATTAAATTCTTCTCTTACACCTCTCCCTAGCAATGATGGAAGTGATAATGAATATGATAGTGAGCATGCCAATGAATATGAAAATGAGAGTAATTATGAATAATATTACATATATGATAACAATTATGATAATTATTCACATAGTGAAGGATGATATGCATCTCATGTTTCTAGCCCTTCTCTCACTCCAATCAAACGTAATGCACTTCCCAATGTTGTTTCTACTTCCATGAATGATTTTATTTCAAATAATGCACATGTTAATTCTAATAGCACATCTTTTACTCAATTATAATATGATTCACTAAAACATAAAGATACCAATGAATCTCCCAATCCACCCCTCACTATAGTAGAACCTAGTTCTCACTCTTCACCTAAAGAGAATGGTAGCTCACATCCATCTAATAAGGTCAAAGTTATCATTAATCCTAAGGTTAAAGTGAGCACATCCCCTCTATATGATCCAATTGATGAATTTAGCATTCCCATGGTTAAAATAAATAATCAAATTTAATGATTAAATGAACCATTTCAAGATACTAATGTACCATCCCAAGAGATCATCTCTTTGATGCATGCAGTTGGTAAATTAGAACACCAAGTACATCTCCTTACCTTGGAAAATAAAGCTTATAAGTCTTGGATGGATGCCAATGATCTACATATAACCCTATGCTGAAGACATTCATAAAAGCTTCATTTCCTAAGAATTTTTAGATACCATCATTGATATAATTTGATGGAACTAGAGATCCATTCATACACCATCAAGACTTTTAGAAGGCTTTTCCATATCATGTGATTCCTTTGATTTTACTCAAGTTATTTTAATATATATTAGTGAGGGAATCATAAAATTGGATCTTTCATCTAGTCCCCATTGGTTCATTACACACATATGATGACTTAGAGGAGGCATTTCTCAAATATTACATCATAAACATGGGCCCTCATGTTACATATGAGAAACTTGCCACACTACATTAGAATTATTTAGAGTTAGTGATCATATCTTAAGATTCAAGGCTTACATGTTAAGGATGATATACAAACCAATAGATTTATATATTTAGCATATCTTTATTAATGGGATTCACCAACCTCTCCTTGAGTATCTAATATATCAGATAGAGTCTTCTTTCAGACACTTGTGTTATATAGTTTTATCTTTGGAAAATAAATTAGGATTGATTAAGGTAGATTCAGTTGATTATATCACTCTAGAATTCATAGAAAAATCTTTAGCTATAGATACTAACACTCAACATCCACCATATCTTAAATAAGATAGGAGACCATAACTAGAAAAGCAACTAGTAAAGAACAAAGAGCTAGTTTCCAGAGCCCAACATACATTATGCACTACAGATAATAACAAGGCACCACTATAGTTTGATTCAAAGTAGGATAACCCATATTCCATATTATCAGTATTACTATATATGAGGTTAATCATACTAAATTCTACTCATCAATGAGATCCACATCTCTTACATAGACAACCACATCGTCCCTTTTATAACTATCATCATATCCATGTACACAAAGATAATGATTATTATGGAATCAAGGATTACATTAATAGATGTGTTGATAATGGAATCATAACATTCATATAGGTTGCATCGATATCTCCTCCATCATGGAACCCTAGACCTCATTACTCCAAGATTGAGTCATTTGAGGACATTCCTTTATAAGAATCATTGGTCACTCATTGTGAGAGTAATGCAGGTTTTAGGATAGAATATCACAAGAGATCTTATTCCACCACCTTATAAGGTTTGAAAACCAATAAAATAAAAATAGCCTACATATAGCACTATAATCTGAGGAATACATAGTGTAGTTCCATATACATACCTAGTAGAGTCACAGGCACTGTAGCAGAGTACTACTCATGAGAAATATTCACTATGGGTAGATTTTTTGGGTCCTATCCTAGATAACAATCCACTATGGTTAAAATTAAATGACCCTACACCATAGAGTACTAATCATGAGAGATATTAACTATAGACAAATTTTCTAAGTCTTATCTCACATAGTAATCCACTATGGTTAAGATTAAATGACCTTACACCACATACTACTACTCATGATAAATATTCACTATGGGCAGATTTTATAGGTCCTGTATCACATAGAAATCCACTATGTTTAAGATTAAATAAACCCTCATCATAGGTTTCATTTCTAACTTGATATATTACATAGTCATACACATTACAATAAAGGCCATAGGGAATATGATTATAGATAAATGAGCCTTCTTCACAACACATAGTTTCAGCTACACAACTAATAAAGTTATATTTTATAAAATTTATATACATAGATACAAGTAGTACATAGTAGACACTATTATAAATAGACCGCATTCATACACATCATGAGTAGTATGGGCACTTGTTTAGCTGGTTGACAAGGTTTAGATAGTGATATAACATCTGATACTACACTATATATTCATACTACTTTTAGTTCATAAAGCTTCACTTAGTAGGGAAATGATAGAGCCAAAGGTCTAGCTATCCTTTGTATTCTTGAGCCACTCTCAAGGAATTAATATGCATAGCATGATATCTTACATCCTCACATACTAATAACTAGTATTCCTAATTCCCAATAACTATCCATAGCCAAAAAATAGCTTATCAAAAATCCAGATCTTACCAAATCTTTTTCTACTAACATTAAACCAATGCAAGTTATCCAAAAAAATTAGCAATCTCAAACCAACTCAACTTATCCAAACAATTTATGAATCTCAAACCAAATCAAATTATCCAAATAATTTACCAATCTCAAACCAGATCAATTTATCCCAATGATTTCCCAATTTCAAAACCAACAAATTTTTTGCCCACATATAATTATAAACCTAATAAAGTTATTTACTTACATACAATTAAAAATCAAAAACCTAACATCACACGTAAACATATCAATGATAATCAAATCATATTCTAAGTACCATTTTAACAAACACATACGTAACCTCAACATCAAATACCAAATCAACTACTTATATAAAAACCATATGCAACAAATATTATAATATATTTTAAATCCCATAACACAATACACATGAGCCAAAATCAAACCAACATCCATATATATATATATATAACCAGGTTTTCAAATAGATATATGCTATATTAAGTAAAATCAATCATGAATAGGCAGCATGCCCTCACTCTCAGTCTCAGTCTAACCTCTAGTACTAGTTCTATAGTCTAGCCTAACATTCAATGTCCTAGTGCCTCTTTGAGCTCCCAAATGTATCTTACAATGACTATCTTACTCTAGCAACTGACCATGCTACTCACACAAGTCTTCATTTTGGTAGAGGCATCTTATTCCCATCTAGATCAAACCTCATCTCATCTCTCTCTCCCACTACTCTAACATATGTAACTATAACTATAGTAACCCTATCAAACAAATGAGCATAAACATTGGTTGTAACTATCACTCACTCTATCAAACCCTCCTATACCACATCATTAAGAACATGTCATGTCAGATCTTGAAGTGTCGACTCAATGATGGTCTCTAGAAACCCATCATCTCCACCTCTTCCCCTAGTAGGTGCTTCATCATGAGCACCTCCCACTCTATATGCACATAAAATTATAAACACTACATTACACATACATTTTCAAGACAAGATAAAAAACACAAAATTATACATAATTGAAATGTTAATCAATGCTTACCTCCCATCATTTAGATAGGTGAAAGATCCTCATACTTGAGGGAATCCCCTCCACCAAATATATATAATGGATCCCATCAATGCCTCATCCACCATGTGGTATATGCCTCTATGCATCCAACATCATCTACATCAAGAATGTCTATAGTCATGTCTCATTCAACCAAAGGTAATGGTGCTAACTTAACCTTAGTAGGTCTCCCATGAGCTCCTACCCTCGTTGGTGCTTATGCACTCCTCGCCCATGCCTATGATGTAGGGGGCACATCCTATGTTACCCAAAACTATCTAGTGACCCAATCATAATGAAAGTGCTTAGACACTCCAACCTAGTGGTCATGTAGCCAAAAATTGACCCTCATTTACCATAATTACACTCCATTCTCAAGCCACCCAAGGAATCATCTATAGGGCCTTCATATGATATCCTAATCCACCAATACATCTAAAACTCATATATAGTGATCTATCCTAAGAGATCTAATATCCAACATACTCATCCACTAATCTCCAAATGGCTATGGACGTGCTCACCTCTCCCTCAATAATCATACTGGTTGTATAATAGCTATGTGTTCATAAGCCCAAAAATGTAGTAAATTATCTGCACTCACACAACCATTGAATGCCTCTTGAGTAAACCTATAAAGGCATTTATATAAGTGGGAAAGCATAGTCCTACCCCATGAGAACACACTGTCATACACCTCTATATTTTTCATGATCCTATGGATCTTGTATGTAATTGATGCCCCACCTCTCCCTCAATAATCTTATTGGCTGTAAAATAGTTATGTGCTCATAAGCCCAACAATGTAGTAAATTAGCCACACTCACACCACAATTGAATGCATCCTAAGTAAACCTATAGAGGTCTTTGTATAAGTGGGAAATCATAGTCCTACCCCATGAGAACATAGAGCCATACACCTCTAAATTGTGCATGATCCTATGAATCTTGTATGTAATCAACACCCGACTCCCATCCATAACAACAAATGAAGCCAAAAACATGAACAACCACTTTCATAGATGAAGATCACTCAACTACATAATAACTAACAAAAATAAATTTCTATCACTACCTCTCCTATATATGCCTAAAGTTACACCAACAAAATACAATGATGCATGATCAATAACATTAACACCTATGTCATCCTACAAAGTCACATGCCATTCACTAACTAGCAAATGCAAAATATGATACACATCCTCTAGAGTAATTATAATCTCTCCAATAGGAATCAAAAAAGTTAAGGTGTCTATATTTCACCTCTCACATAAGCTAGTACTCAAATGCCTATCCCACTACATAGTGCCTAGGTCACACACATGACCTAGCCCTACCCTATCCATCATAACCCTCTCATTAGTTGATAAAGGAAACACTCTTAGAGTCTCCATCATGTGGCCTCTATAAAACTCACTCATCCATACCTCACCCTATAAAACACTAGAAAATATGATATGTATTAATCAACCATGCTAAATCAATATCCAAGCAAAATTACAACTAAACTAAGCATCAACCCAAAAACAAATCTTACCTCCAGGACAACAACACTGAGTAAAGGACAACAATGATGGATAGGAGTGCTACAACCTAGACAACAGTGCTGGAGGAGGGTCAAAAGCATTGGATCTAGTAAAAAAATTCCAAAGACTCTTGAAATAGCTCAAAAACATCTAATAAAGGATTACAAATAGGTGATAATAATGCATTTCAACTACTTACTAGGGTAACCTCCCCACCAACCTTAATCTAGGTTGCTAATTTTTAAAATCACATCACAACAGGTGATTATCTCCTTGGCATATCTCTTACTATAGAGCTCAAAATATCAAACTACTCAATGTTCAAAAGAATCAAGAATCGATCCAACTTTCCTATATCAAACAACTTTTTCATCTAAATAAAAATACCATTTTACCTATAACTTCAACCCCGTATCTCCATTTTACAAACCATTTTTTTCCATGGAACTATGGTGACAATAACTTTGATATTGAGTAAGCCTAGATCTATTGCTACATCATTTGTATACTATGACACACACATATCTATATATATCTTATGCCCAGATACACAAATTGGTCCCTACCAATCAAAAACTTGTTCCAATTTCAAACAACCTAGTCTAAAAAATAAATCAACTTCTCAAATCAATTCAAACTATACCAACTTTGTTCCTATTATTATGCCCCTAGTCATCAATTTTTGATCACCCTCCTCTATTAAAATTTTTATCCCTCTCCCCAAAAAGGGGGTATCATTCCTGCTATTCCTATTTCATACACCTACCTAACACACCTATCCACTCTCATAGATGGATACACCATGGTTCTTACACCTCCCCATAGTCAGATTATTAGATTCACCTTAGATTAGTATAAATAAATAGTGATTAAAACTACATGGATCACTCAACATGGTTTTTACACCTCTAGTAGTTAGAATTATCTGATTCAACTTAGATTGGTCAAGATATATAGTGATTCAAATTACATGGGTAATTCAACATTACTCAAGACATTCAAATGGACATACCTTCAGTTTATAGATACATAGATTAGTTAGATATATAGTAGTTCAAATTATATGGATTCATAGTGACTTTGATATAGATTAAGACAATATATCAAATTTTGGGCATGAACATCACTACATGTCTCACACATACAACTTTATACAACATGACATAGTTATAGACCAGATAAAAAATCATAGGCATAGTGTAGAGCACATTATTTTGATCTTCAATTTTTCACATGGGGAATGACATGATATCTCATGTCACATGTGGTTATACATATTACTAGACTATACATATGCATTACTCATACTAGTTTTTGGGGTATCATAGATATGTTCATGTTCTTCATCATCCGGGATTATACAAATTGGAATGACAAGACATGTCAATTTATTTTTACACATTTACCAGAATTTTAGATTAAACCAAGCTATACTTAGGTTGTCAGTAGGTTAGAATGTATGATCATCTACATTTATTAGTCCATAACATTATCTAGACCTAGGCTATATGATTTTATGTAGGATAGAGGGTAGATATTGGTTTTGGACCTCTGAGCACTTATTAGTTCCAGTTTAGATTATTAGAGTAGGGGCATGATATATTTTTATCTTCATAGCATACAAATTCTATGCACACATTCCAAATTATATGAGTTTATGTGGGATAGAGGGAAGGCATTGGTTTTTAGCCTCTAATCATTTCTCATTTCTATTTATATTCAATATAGGGGCATCTATTTCAGGGATTCTTTATTTTCCAGGAACTATTTAGATTTAGTATAGGGGTATCTATATTAGAGATTCCTTATTTCTCTAAGCACCATTTAGTTCTCCTTCCACTTCCCTGGCTAGGAAGTTGGACCCTTTTTATCACACTTATCTTCATGTAGGTAAGCTTAGGAATGCATCTTATTTCTTTTTTTTACTCTAGTACTTCATTTCATTACATCATTAGATTAGAAGGTATACACCCTAAATTGGTCAAGTAACCACACATATCATGTCTTTTCATAATCCTTTCATAGGTGACTCTGACTAGAGAATATGACTATTGTTCACATTTAGTCATGTCTTTTTTTAGTCATCTTGGTCCTATTTGAAGCCTGAGTCATCTTTTTACCTATTCCCAGACATCCTAAGATTTTCAAATTATCATTCCACCTTAACCAAGTTAGGGTTTTCATTCTTATTCCATCCCCCATAGTCTCTATCTTGTAGGATAGGAGCACTAGGATTAGACTAAAACATTGAAACCTAGGGTGTTTAGTTTCTAGAACTTCTATCCAAAGTCAAATTGAGCTTTAACAGTCAGTTGTTTCATTGGATGAGTCTTACCCATTTTATTTGCTTCATCCCTAAGTTTTCCAATGTCAACCAAATAAAAATAAATATTCCAAATTAAAAATAATAAGTCTCCTAATAAAGGAATACACAAGGCATTTTATATTGAGAACTTACTATTTTGGCACATTAGACATAACAAAAATTAGTCAATAGTATAGTTCAACATTCTGCATCACACATAGACTTTCATGCTTGATCAAGGAAGGGCCTAGGTGAAATTCATTCTTGCATCTCTTATGCATGTTGATTATGCATGTTCTCTAAGGGAAAACTACATTTTAGCTGAGACCCTAGCTTGAGGTTTAATGTAGGCATCATTCAGGATAATAAGAATTCTAGATCATGTGATCATTCTTCCCCTAACCTAGTTTTCCCCAATTTTGCTTTTGATGCATTCATTATTTGCATGTGTGTATATGGATATAGGTTTTGGAGATTGAAATAGACTTACAATATGATTTTTTGACTTTCAAACCTTAAAATTTGGTACATAGGCTCACATAGACCTGGTGAATAAAACCCAAAAAGATTAGATCCTAAGGACAATAGTGCTAGGGAAGAACTACAACACTAGACACTAGGGTGTCTTATTTCAAAAATCCTATCTAAATAGAAAATGAAAGCCAAATTCAGATTCTTGATAGTGTCTCAGTCATACACCTCAATTACCAACCCTTGGATCATTTATTTTAGCTTGATTTAAGATAAGTTTATTATTTTTCCTATTATAAAATTACCTATTAAAAAACTATAATTTTCCCCATTAAACTAGATTTTTCCTATTTCTCTAGACCCATAATATTTAGAATCTAAACAATAGATTCCCAAAAATAATAAAGCACTTGGATACATGGGGTATCTAAGGTTATCTTAGATTCACCTTCCTTTCTTTTTGGACCACTACTTTACCTTAAGAATTCATTCTATCCTAATTATTTCAAAAGTGACCACTTGTCATTTAGTTTACCCATCCTTACTAGCCTTACCATATGCTCTCACCATTTTATGAGTTGATGTTGTGATCGATGTGTATTCAACTTTGATACATTAATGACCCCTTGGATTTTCCTACACTCTCACTATTTTTGAGTACTTTCTATTTGAATGCTCTCACTATTTTGTGAGTGATTTCTATATCTATGCTCTCACTATTTTACAGTCTCTTTCTCATTCCAAGCCTTAGATGTAGTAGACACTATGAAATACCAATTTAGTTAATTTATGGATACTCATCTCTTGAATTTTAGTCTAGTTTTAACTTAAATCATACTCCCATGCTTGCATGATTTATTTGTGCTGATGATTTCATGGTTGTGAATGTCATCCCCCTCTTTTCTCATGCACTCACCATTTTGAGAGATCATTCTTATTTTCCTCTATAGGTCAATCATGTTTTATTATTTTCCATTTTATTATATCCCATATCCTGAGAGAATTAAATTTGGCTTGAATTTCACACTAGATCTTATGTTCGTGAAACTACATAGGCAATGCCCACTTTCCTAGGGCATCTAGAGTTAGCTTGGCTATGCCTTATTTTTATTATATTACCCCTATTTTGTTTGTGTTTTTTTTAATCTCTTATGGCCTAGGGGAAATTATTTTTCCATCTTATTTATTTTGTTATCTCCTATAGCCTAGGGGTAATGTTTATCATCTTATTTGTGTCATTATTTCCCTATAGCCTAGGGGCAACCATTAGTCTTTTGTTCTTATGTTATTTTACCAATGTCATTGCTAACTAGCTTAGGTGTCACCCTATCACCAAGAGTAACACCTATATTACACATGCACAAACACTATGTTTTATATTTGTACTAATATTGTAACTAACCACTATTTGTGTATTATTATTTATTTATCTTAGTTTGTTTGTTTTTATGTGTTTAGAGTAGTTTGTTTACTACACTTTTATTTGATTTGGATTGTTTAGTTATTTTAATTATTTTGTTTATAGCTTTGTTTGTTTTATTTGTACATTTTTTAATTTTATCTTTGTTTTTATCATATTTATTTATTTTTGTTTATTGGTATTTTATTTGTGTGTTTATTGTTGTTTCATCTTTGTTTAGTTATTTGTTCAAGTGTTGTTTTATATATTTGTTTATGTTTTATTTATTGGTGTTTTGTTGTTTTTATTGAAGTTTTGTTATTTTGTTTATTGGTGTTTTGTTGTGTTTTATTTTTTATTATTTTGTGAATCACCTTTGTTTGTGTTTTATTTGTTTTGGTTTATTGGTGTTTCACTATTTATTTATACAGTTTGTTTATTTTAATTGTTTTATCAGTTATAATAGTTTGTTGTATTGTTTATTTATGTTTTTTAATTTACATTGTTTTTTGTTTGTATAGTGTTTAGTTTATTTGAATTTTGTTTGTGTGTTTATTTTAAATTATTATTTGTTTTATTTATTTTTATCTTTTTATATTTGTTTTATTTTTGGCCTTTTTATTTATCGATTTATATAAGATCATTACATTTTATTTACATTTAAGTCTTGATTATCCATATTATGTACTTAGGTTATAAATTTTTATATTTAGTCTTACACTTGATTTATTAATTATATTTCCACTTTAGATTTGATTATTCATATCTTATTCCTAAGTTGTTTATATTTACATTTAAATTAACTTTTTTATGTTTAGGGTATATATTTCCATTTTATTTATCTATAACTATCATGCATAATATCAAAAGATAAATAAAAAACATGCATATAGATCTTATTATATCAATGTAATTGCAATACTTCTCCATTATATAAAACAATGAGTCAAATAACTAAACACATGAATACATTCATGAGTAATATACAAGAGAAATAAATGATTTATTACGTGTCTATACAAATGTGCATCTCTAAATAAACATACATATTAAGTAATAAAACATAATCATATGATAACCAAAAAAACATATCTTAACCATGGCATAAGCAATGAATGAACAAAGCATACATAATTATAAACATTAACAATGCTGAACATCCATACTACTAATCAGTGCTAAACATGAGAAAATCAAGATAATGAGAATGATATCGTATATATATCAAATAAATATCATATACCTATAAATCAGCCTCATAGGACCCAAAAATGAATGTCAATGTATTTATAAACATACCATGATGGTGTCTCTAAAATAGATAAGTATGGTGATTTAATGGGTATAATGCCATATGCCAAAATACACTAAAATGCCAAAACACTAAGGTCCTTATGATCAAATTGGTTGAATGTGTCCATGGAGCCTGTATCTAAAGGTGGACCTAGTGGCCCTAATGGTCTTGGTGGTGGTGGTCATGGATGATGAACATATTAGCTGGAGGTACTTGTAACATGAGTCTGGTATAAGATTAACTAGATTTTCTCACTGTCCTCTATGCATCATAGATCTCAAAAGTAATAACCTGTTAATCCCTAGGTAGACTAGACTCATAGGATTTATTGTAATAAGAGGCCTCATCATTACCCTAAAGGATTTCTAAAATCATCTATACAAATATATCCTATGTACTAGATTCTTGAACTATATTCCAATCTCATCTTAACCTTTCCATAGTGGCCAATGCTTGATCTTACTCACTAATGTCCTGATCTCTCTTTATCATAACATGGCCCTAAACTTACACCATCTTAGTTATCTTAACCTTTCATTGAGTCATATCATCATCCCTCATATCTAGGCTACTCTTCAAATTAGATAGCTAATATTATAACCCTATAACCTCCCATATTTTAACAATGATCTCTTACTCTAGTATGCTAGTTTCCCTACCCATTGTAGCTATGTTATAAGGCTCAACCTAGCCTAGACCCAACTATGTGACCAAAGGCCTTACCTAGCCTACAATAACGTATCAAAATGTCACCACTAATAAGCAATGATCTAATATCATAACATATGTCTCTCCATATCCATCCCCATTATCTCCATCTCTTTTTCTATCTCCTCCATCAAAACCACCACCACCATCATCTTTAACCTCACCACCACTTTACTTCTATGTGCCACTATATCCATTCAAGGTCTCACACTCCATATCCTTGATGTTTATAGTTACCTAACCCCTTTTTGATACTAGAGCCATTAGTATTAAAGAAAATACCTATACACACAAATTTTTATAGGTTAGAGTGACACCTACATCAATAGATCCTCCTGTATAAGCCCATAAAACCTATGGTATGATAATGAAACTCATTATGGCCTCACTCCATAAGATCATAAGAGTATCTTGGTTAATATCTCATGTCATATGGGAAAATTATATGCTATAAAAAATTCATCATGTTTATAAATCAATCCTAGGTTAGAGAAAATAAAGCATACATACACTTCTGATTGGGAATACATTTGTTAAGTGGGAGCATGACCAAGATGGAGATCTAATAGACCTAATTAAGGGGTCACTTATCACATTAAATTATGATAAGGAGGGTTCCAAAGCCTTTAAAATAACACAATCATTTAATAAACCTAAGGGGGTCCTAGGTTTTGATATTTAATTTATTATAATAATAAGAAAGTAAATCTAATCTAGTGCTCACCAAAGCTTGTGGCACAAAGTTTGGGTTAGAAATAAGATAAATTAAACTAAACATGCATATAAAAAATATACTCACATTAATTTATATTGAATATTAATGCATAGAAGAGAAGAACAAATTCATTATCTATCTACTCTTATAAAGGATAAATAAAGTTAGGAATACTTACCTTTGAAGATGAACCCACCGAGACTCAATGTCTCCTTTGGCCAAGGTGATTTGTGAGAGACTATTTTGGTATGTAAGGATAACAAAAACAAATAATCTCTAGGTTACACAACCTATCTATGTATCCAAAACACTTCTCCATGAGATAAGATCCACATCTCCAAAGAAAATATAGAACCCTAAGCTTTATTCCTCAAGTAGAATGGTCAAAAGTAGATGTTCATTCACACTTATTCCTCTTCACTTCCCTATTCTCAAATGGTTGGAAATGAGATTGTATATTTAGGTAGATCTTATCCCAAATATTTTTGAATATGTCAGTTATATGGGGCTAGCCTAGTTGACCCTATATGTTTTTGAGAGATAATTCATTAGGTCCTAAGTTATATTAGCCAAAGGGATAACAAGATTCAAAGTGAAAAATATACCAAAATAGTATAGGGTCAACCTAGTCAACCTTTTATAGTAATTTGAGGATGAAAACTATACAAGGTTGACCGAGTTGACCTACTACAACCAACTGTCAAAAGGGGGATGACGAAAGGAATAAGAGGATAATGATGTGATAAATGATTGAAATGGGTAAAACTGAGAATACTAAGCTTAGGATAAATGGTTTTAGGAGACAAGTGTGTAGATGTCAAGTGGAAAATGGAAAAATAATCTTATGATGTAACAATGGTTTACTTACCCCTTTTTCAATTCACCCCTTAAGGCATACACTCAAAGAGATTGAGACTCAACAAGTTTCTATAAGATACAAAGTGTTAATAAGTGATAAAATTTTGAAAATATTATGTGTATACATATTTCCCACTCTAATCTCATCATGTTTCATGTAAGTGCAACTTGAGATGGTGTTTTGAGAATAAAACATGATAACTGACAATTTTGATGCTAAGTAAAGTGTAGTAAGCAGTAAATAAGATAAAGGAAAGGATATAATTGAAAAATACATACCTTTACAAACATTGGTTATGTATATAATTAATTAGACTATGAGATAAAGTGAAGGTATCTAATATGAATAACACTAGGTGAACCTATAGAATTTAGTGTAAAAAATAGAAAAATTCAATTTTTTTTAAAGATAGACATATGGTAGTGAAGAATGAGCTAGTAGAGACAAAGATATTAGGGTATGAGAAAAAATTGGAAAATTAGGATTGTTAAGTCAAGGATATAATATTTAAGGTAAATGAATGATAAAATAATGGCAAATGAATTATTAAATGATTGGTAAATGAATGACAAAATGATTGGTAAATGAATGACAAAATGAATCAAAAAACATAGTAGATGATATTGGAAAACATGGAAAACATAAATATCAAAATGGAATGTATAGCATACTAAATAACATTGGGAAGCATGTAAAACATAAATGACAAATGAAATATCAATGAAAGAAAAATTGAACAAAGATATGTAAGAAAGTGAAAAGTAAGCTCATGTAAGATCGGCAAAAAGAAAAACATGAAAGACAAAAAATGAAATGTAATTCAAGATGTGAGACAAACATGAAGAAGGCAAACATAAAGAGAAACATGTAATAATGTAAGATAAGTGAAGTCTACAAAAAATCAAATAAGAACATGATGGAGAAATAAAAATTAGAATGCCTCTAAAGGATGAAAATATCATACTTAGTGCTTGTTTGAAGATATAATGTAAGAAAACATAACCACATAGTGACATGACTAGTATGATAATGAGATGGCGTGGTAAATAAATGGTCTAAGAGTGTAATCCATAGTTTCTTAGACATGTTTTTTTACTCTAAGGATAGATAAAACTAAAACAAAGTAATGATGGCATGTTTTTAAGAGGTGAAAAAGAAGTAAATAAAGAAGGTAAAATAGATTTGGAATCACAATTTTCCTATCAAGGTGGGGAAGAAATGGGTGGAAGGGATAATGAAGAAAAAAAAGGTAGAGGAACTCTTTATAAAATTCAATACACTCAAATTAGGTTTGTCAAAACAAGAGGATTGTTTACCTTAAGTACTTTTAAGAACTTTTCTTAGCCACACAAGTCTTAGATCAACAAATTTAGTATATAAATCATCCCATAAATGCTATATCCATGAAAATTAAAATGAACCTACCTTCCCACAACATGTTCCCTACTTTTTAGGAAACATTAGTCTACTACAAATATTGGGTACTTGTATGAGAAAGTAGGTAGTACCATAGAGTTTTTTAAATTCTCTTATTCCAATCTAATAGCCTATCACACCCTAAAGGGCATCGGTTTTATTATGAGGCCAAATTTGGAGTTTGAGCTTCAATTAAATATAGAATATGTACTTGGAATCATGTATTTTGTTATGGTTTTAACTTTTAAGATTTGTATATTCCTTTTGTATATCATTGCCTATTATTTCAAATAATTTAGCTTTTAACTTTCTTGATGGATTTTTATATTCCTCCTCCATAAGGATTGGGAGAACCAGACATGGGTTTTAAAGATGAATTTCATTTGAATAATTGGGACTTGGTTTCTATGAGATAGAAATTTAGAGAACATGGGGTCTAAGAGTCTCATAAATCTAGGTAAAATAAAAGTGCTATCTTGATTTTGACCTTGTTTTATCCAATATGGAGTGAAGGGAAAGGGGAAATCAAGAAGAATGACACATATAAAAAATTTGAATTTCTTCAAACCATAAAACATGTGAAAAAGGGTAAAAAGGGGTACAATGATAGTATAGTGTGATTATTTATCATAAGAATGAGGGAAATGGAGGAGAGCATGCAAACATAGATTGTTGTGCAAATTTCATCTTATCAAAAAGAAGAAAAAGCTAAAGTTGAGAATAAGAATCAATTATATTTTGCTTATAAAAGGAGTGAAAAAATGGTAATTTTATGGGGAGGGATGGGTCCTGTCCACATTCTTATAGTTAAACTCATAAAAGAGAAACCCACGATGGTGCCAAAAAGTAAAATGTGAAACAATAAAATGAGAAAAGAAATAGAGGTTGTATTTTGTGAGGAGAGCCAAGTCTTATCCATGGTCTTATACTAAAAACTCAAAAAATAGAAACCCATGTGGGTGAAAGCTAAATAATGGAACAAATAATCATAAAGCTACTAAGGAAAAGAATAACATAAAAATATAAAAGAAATATATGAGGACAAAAATGAAAGAAACTACCAAATATAATGTGAAATTAGACCAAAGAATGTAAAGGAAGACAATGATGCTCATAAAGTGAAAGTAAAATAAATAAAGTACACAAAAACATGAGATAAACATAACAAGTAAGATCTCTCCTAATGTTTTTATCAAAGATGAGCATATGAAATACAAGTCTATAAGTCTCAAATGGTTTCTTGAATTTGAATGTGTTTGTTATTATGTATTGTAGAATAGGAGTGGGCATTGTAAGATGCCCCAATGGGTAATTAGATGTAGGTATGGGAATTGTAAGATTCCCAAAGGTCTAAATGGACATGTGGATGGGAATGATAGGATACCCCAACATGTGAGTTGGAATGAGGTAACATTTCTATTAAAATGGTTTGCATCTAGTTGATAGGTGCATTTCGAGATAGGTAAATGTATTGGTTTGTTAGATTTTAAGGAGGTTGAATGTGAAATATGATGGGTAGGAGAGGTATGAGGAGATAAAGGAGGAAAATTTATGATATTCATTGGAGTAGGCATATGAACTATGTACTCTTTTGGTTCGTGTGACCTAAGAGGTTGAGGTTCAATGGATTCAATGATATGTTTAACATTATTCATGTTGGATATCCTTTTATTATTAGTGTAGGAATAAATATAAACTATGGTTTGAAAAAAAAAGTGGATGAGGTATAGGTATGGGAAAATTATTGTTGATCATTAGGTAGTTGATTTTGATGTGATTATGGTTCTTGCAATTGAATTTGAGAATCTTGAAGATAGTCTTGATAACTTTATTTTGCTAGAGTATCAAAATTAAAATGTGAACCAAGAAAGGAAAAAAAAAAGAAAATGGTGAAGATCATGACAATAATAATGAGAATGACCTATAGTATCATGCCACCAAAAAAACTTATCTAGATCATACCATTTTGGAAGATGTTTGGAAGGATCAAATCTCATGGGTTTAGAGGGTGGAAATTTATTATTAAGTTGTTCTAGAGTCAAGGCAAGGTGGGTTGGGTTAAAATTTATTGAATTAGATGATCCATTTTGAGGTTGGGGAGGCTTTGATGAATCATATTTATGAGAAAATGATTGAAAATATTATTTAGTAGTTGTTTGAGATGGTTCAAATTGAGTTATAAGAAAGTCTTGACATTTTACTTGGTCTAAGGCTTCGTATAAAGTTTTAGGGGAAAAGATTCAAAATTTGTATTGAATGGGAGGTTTAAGAATAGTGAAAAATAGTTTTAAAAGAGTATTGTCATTCATGTTATGGTCCACTTTATGAGTGAGAGACTTCCATCATTTGATGAAGGTATGAGCAGCTTTATTAGGAAATCACTTGGCATTAATAAAACATCTAAGGTAATTTATAAGAAGATTACCATGTCAGAATTACTTCACTAGAGCATTAATTAAATCTTCTAGTTGTGAGATGGAATGTGTAGGAACTTGGTTATACCATTAAAGTGTATCATAAACAAAGGTTTTGGATAAGATCTTGGTGGAAGAAAAGGTGTTAGTTTGGACCCATTCTTTTTAGAGATTACCAAAAAATTTAAGAACGATAGTAAGGTCCTTAGTCCTATTATATGTGATAGTTGGAGAAATGTTTCCAATATCTATAGATGCAATGAATGGAGATAAAGGTTCATTTTGAATATGTTGAAGCATTTTGTTATTCATTAGAGGTTGAGGGAAGATATTCCCATTGGCATCTCTAAGAGGAGGGAAATTTTTTTGATTTGGTTGAGACATGATGACTTGAGGTTGTTGAATAGTCATGTTTAATAAATGTTGTTACATGTTCATCATTTGAGATTGATTAGCTATTTGCATGATGTTCATTTATTAAATTACGTGTGTAAGAAGTTGAGTTGTATTAATAGGTGAATTGGTGTTTGTAGTATGGGTATTGGTGTTGATAGGAGGGGATTATTTATAGGTGGAGGATTACCAACATTGGTATTTGGAAGAGGATTATGATGAATGACATCAACTATATTACATTGTGTAGTGATTGGTTTTGGTTTAGGAGAAGAGGAAGGAAGAAAATGTATAGTTTCATATAAAGTAATAAAATAAGTGAGGTTATTATAAAAATCCTTAATTATGTAATGTTATTGACTAAAATAAGGCTGAAAAGATGTCATCATAATGAAATAAGACTAGATAGCCACATAAATAAATAGGAAGTGACAAAAAGATATACATGGTCAATTGGGTCAACCCAACACAAAATCAAGGTCTATAAATAGTATAGGGTCAATTGGGTTGACCTAGTATTGTGAAAAAAAGATGGAAAAAGAATGAACAAGGTCTACAAACAACACAAGGTTGACTAGGTCTATCTAGTATAGTGAACATAAGCTAGCAAAATGTATATGGTCGAATAAGTTAATCTAGTACAAAAAAAAGAAAAAATAAAAAGCCTATAAATGATTGTGAATTGAAACACCATAATTTTTATGTAAGTAATTTGAATAAGTAAGAATTGAAGGGAAACAAACAATCAATTGGATTAACATTGACCAATTTAATTGAGACACACAACACAAAACCTTACACCAACACTGGCTAATTGTTTTTACAATATAAAATACAATTGAGAAAAGAGAAAGCAATAAACTTGGAAAGTAAATAAATAGCTAAATGGTCAACTTGAATATTTATAAGATTATTGGGATATGTTTTTAAATCTAATGGAAAGTTGCGAATAATTAAGGAACTAGAAAGTAATCTAAGGATAGTTTCAAATAGTTTGGGTTAAAAGGGATCTATAGTGGTAATGATACAAGATTGGTATTGGGGCCTACCCCCTCACTTCACACACCAAAATGATAAGGGTGTTAGGTGCTTAGCCAGAATATACCATTTACCACATTTTATACTTGACTAGAACATCAAGTTGGCTTCCCCCTTGATGATGAAATCTAAGTATGTTGGTGTTGGGTAGTCAAATGTTAAAATGCTTGTTTAGATTTTGTGATTTGGTAATTTGTACATAAAATAAAATATAGTGAAACTAAATGATTAAATGTAAGCCACCCAATTAAGCTATGTGATCTATTCTAAGCATGTAAGAAACACAAAATGAATGTGTGAGGTAATTACTAGCATATAAAGGTTAATTCTAACTTTTGAAATAAGGTATAGTATCAATAAAATTGATAGTGTATACATAAAATAAATAATGGGGTTGATAGGGTTGATCATGTACTAAAGAAGCAAGGTCTTAAAATGAATAGGGTTGATAGAGTCAACCTAGTTATCCAAATAACACATAGAATATAGAACCAGGTCAACAAATATGATTTAGTTGACTGTACAAGGGTATTTTTGAAGACTAAAAAACTATGAAATGAAAGATTGTAAATAAAGAGATAAAAGGAAAAAAAGGAACCTTGGTGGATTAGAGATGTAGAGAAATAATATTTATGTTAGAGAACCTTGTGGAATGCTTGTAAAACCTACTAACTAGGTTGACTAAGTTGATCAAGATCTATAAGAACCTATTAATGAGTGCCTATATTATATAGGGTCAGTTGGGTTAAATAATTATGTTGACCATGATATATAAAAGTATAGAAACTGTACTAGGTTGACTGGATCAATCTAATAGTTTGAAATGGAAGTTTGGAAAGCTAAAAACCTATACTAGGTTGACTAGGTCAATCTAGCAGCTTGTATCTACAAACTTGTGCAAATAAATTAGAGATAGGTTCATACAATCAACATAGTATGGAAAATATATGATAAAAATAATGAAATAATTAAACAAATCCTAAAAGGTTTAGTTCACATTGGGTTCACTATAATGTATGCAATAAAAAATGTATTATGTCTATAAATCAATCCTGGCTCAGAGAGGATAGAGCATACTATACTTCTGATTGGGAATACATTTATTAAGTGAGATAATGACCAAGATGGGGATATACTAGACCTAATTAGGATATCACTTTTCATAATACACTATGATAAGTAGGGTTCTAAAGCCTCTAGACTAACACAATCACATAATAACCCTAAAGGGGTACTAGGTTTTGATATTTCACTTATTCTAATAATAAGAAAGTAAATCTAATCTAATATTCACCAAATCTTGTTGCACAAAGTGAGGGTTAGAAATAAATCAAACAAAACTAAACATGCATAGAAAACATATACTCACATCAATGTATACATAATCCTAATGCATGAAAGAAAAAAATATTGCATTATCTATCTAATCTTATAAAGGAGAAATAAAGTTAGGAATACTTACCTTTCAAGATGAACCTACCAAGCCTAAATATCTCCCTTAGCTAAGGTTCTTAAAAATATATTGTTATAGCATGTAAGGATAACAAAGAAAAATCAGCTCTAGGCTACACAACCTATCTATGCATACAAAATACTTCTCCATAAGATAAGATCCGTATCTCCAAAGAAAGCATGGAACCCTAAGATTTATTCCTTAAGTAGAATGGTTAATAATTATATGTTTATTTTCACTTATTATTCTTCACCTCTCTATTCTTAAATGGTTAGAAATGAACTTAAATATAAGTGGATCTTACCCTAAATCCTTCTTAATATGTCAGTAAATGGGGTCGACCCAGTCGACCTCATATGTTTTTAGGAGATAATTCACTAGGTCTCAAGCTATATCAGCCAAAAGGATAACAAGATCTAAAGTAAAAAATACCCCAAAATAGTACAGGGTTGATCCAATCAACCTTGTATAGTAATCAGAGGTTGAAAAATGTATAGGGTTAACCCAGTCAACCTAGTACAACCAACTATAAAAAAGGGGATGAGGCAAGGACTAGGAGGATAATGATGTGATAAATGATTAGAATGAATAAAAATGATATGAACAAGCTTAGGGAAAATTATTTTAGGAGACAAGTGTGTAGATGGAAAGTGGCAAAAAGGACAAAAATCTTATGAAGAACCAATGATCTACCCACCCCTTTCTTGATGAAGCCCTTAGGTGTGCACTTAGAGAGATTAAGACTAAATAGGTTATTGAAAGATACAAAGTGTCATTAAATGATAAAAGTTTGAAAATATTATGTGTATACACAAACCACCATGTCCCCTTAAGTATATCCTATGTAAATTTGAACTGTCTAAGCACCAAATTAGGGAAATACTAGTTTATGATGTGGATTATCTCCCAATAAGAATGCATCTAGTGGTCGTGAATCCCATGCACCATCTATCCCTAGAATACTATATACGATAGGAAAGGTATGACCTATAAATGAAAAATTATGGTGTCATCTCTTCAAATATTTGATGGTAAAAGGGGATATCTCCTCTATGCCCATGCTTGTTGGCTCTTATCTGAGCCCAACCATAAGTGAATGGATCTTTAAGATCATAATACATCCTAGGCATCCAAACTATTTACTCAATCATGATCTAATCGTAGCCTAATATCATGAAAAATGTGTAGGCTCTAATATTGTGTCTACCTTAGTACACTATCATGTGCAAATCTATGTACAACTATGCTAGAATAGTTGGTCCCTAGGAAAAATGTGTCAAGTCCTCTAATATGATCTTAATGATTCCACCCAAACCCATATGAACGTATCATTCACTCTTGTTAGGGAAATAAATTCCACTAAAAGTGTCCATAAGCACAAAAACCTCCCAATCAATTAGAGCTGGTGGCAGTGCATCCCAATTAGATAGATCATTTTGTTGAATATCTGTATAGGTCTCAATTAGGCTATATCAATGTTCCCCTGAACCATGAGGATACATTCATAGCTAAAGATATCATTAAGAACCTCTTACTAATATACTAGTGGTGTATAGATTAATTATCTCTAGTGCATTAGTAGCTTAAAGATATTCCATGTATCCTCAAGTGTCACAGTAGCCTCTTTAATTGGTAAGTGAAAGTTTGACATCTCACTATGTTAGTGCTCTACTAGTGTATTCAAATAAGCTTGATCAACCTAGATAATTAGCATTTATGCCATGTCACGAAGGTCAAACATTTGAATAAAGGAAATCATGGCCTTGATCTAAATCTACAAGGTCTATATAAAGTGTGATCATCTCTCACAATAGGTAGGAACATCCAACTGCTCATGTAATTAAAAATGTTAGCATCAGCCTACTATTCATTACTAATAGAGCCTAAGCCTATCCTACTAAGTCTAATTTTCCCTTTTCTAGAGATGGGACCCATTTCAATCCCTTGAAATTAATTATATATATATATTCTAAGGCAAAGTTATTATTTTCTCTAGGTCAAAGCCACCATTTAGGTGATTTTCCACATTTTAAGGTAACAACACCATTTTCATTTTCACAAAAATGGTGAATCCACAAAAATATGAGAAATCACCATTTCATTGATTTCCACCCTTTTTTGGCATTATATCCATTTCTTAGAATGATGAATTCAATTGAAGTTACCATTTTTATTGGTGAAGATGTCATTTGTCTTACCATGCAAATGGTGACTTCACTAGATTTTAAATTACCAAGTAAAATAAATGGTAATTAATGAAAATTAATGACCAATTTGAGGTTAGTTACTGGTGCTACATCATGTGGTAGCCACATGTAATCCTTCACTCTCTCTTATACATGTCATTGAGATCTTCCATGGGCCATTTTCTTTCAACACTATGCATAGGAAACTAGAGCTAAAATTCTCCAAAGGATATAGTGAAAATGAATTTTTTTCACCTCAAGTGCAAATTTATAGCTAAAAGTTTAAACTTTTAACCCCCAAGGCCTGTAGTTCATTTTTTTCACTCCAATAATTATATTTTTCACATCTATGGTCAATTTGGTGTGTTATTTGATCCTACATGCCTTATTTTTTACCTCCCCTAAGGCCTATTTAACAACATGATTTTCAACCTATATCCTATGTTTCTGTGAATGTGCATATTATAACTTACATTTAGGAAAAAAAGAAATTGTTATTATCTTCAAAACAATCATAAATTTATTTTACATATTTTTTGCATAAACTATCCTTGCCAATTTAACCTAGTGTTGAAAATTATTTTTTGATCAATAAATGATATATCTTACATTTCTATGGCATTCTCATTTTCAATCACATAGTTTTAATATGTGAATAATTATAACCAAATTTAGGAAAATCATTATTTTTACCCACTCCACCTACCTTTCTAGGGTAAACACCTATATTCTTGATTATGATCACATTTTGAAAAATCAACGTTTCTTATTTTTTGTTTCTCATTATAATTGCCTTTGGGAAAATCAATGTTTCTTATTTTTTGTTTCTCATTATAATTGCCTTTGGTAAAATTAATGTTTCCAATTTTTTGTTTCTAATTATAACCACCTTTGGGAAAATTAGTTTTTCTTATTTTCTATCCCTAATTATAACTGTATTTGGGTAAATTAGTGTTTCCCATTTTTTGTTCCTGATTATAAATCCCCTTGGTCATATTAATGTTTCCCATTTCATTACTTATTATAACCACCTTTGGGAAAATTAGTATCCATACCATCACCCAATTAGTAAAAATATATATGCCATTAACAATAGATACCTTTCGGTAAATTAGTGTCATAAACTATGTTACTAATTATAATTGCCTTTGGGCAAACTAGTGACTCCATAGCCATTATTGTTTATAACCCTCCTTTGGGAAATCTATTAATTCCACTCCTATTACCATGAGATCATGTCATTTTATTCATTTTGAGGGAACATTCTATGATTCTATTTTCCTTCTTTATCCTTTGAGGGTAATTTAGGGTTTATCGATTTCCTTTTGGGGAATAAACCATTTGGATTAATGATTTTTACATTCTTTGAAAATATGTTATGGTACCTATGTCTCACAATGCCTTCTGAAAGAAAGTCAAATAGAAGAAACTAATTTTTGGATACTTTTGTGCCTAAACTAGGGTTAAATTCAATTTCTAGCAAATGATACAATTTAAACCTAAAAATCACTTAAATAACCCAAATTCATTTTCATAAGAGATTTAATTACCTAGAAACATGATAAGGCTAGCTTATTTTGCACATTACCCTATATCCACCAAAAACCTAATTTATTTTTCATGTTATTCAAATTATGGCCTAGTAATTTGACACTTTTGTCATGTCAAGATATTAATTTATAACATTTCAAATAATTTTCAAAAGCCAAAAAAATAAGAAAGACTAACTACATTGATAATATTAATTAACTTTCCTAGACAAGAATTCCAAATCAAATTAGTGAATTTCAGTTACTAAAAAAGGAATTTTCAGCCAAATATGAAGTGATAGGTCAAAAGAGATGATAAAGTGATTTATTATTTCCTCAATATTCCAAAATTATGAGTCATGACCTCATAAATATATAAAGTGATTTGTCATGCCTAAAAATATCTAAAATTGAGGTGTCAAGATTTCATGAGTGCTTTGACCCAACACAAGGTTAGACTAAATCAACTTAGGCTAATTTACACTCAACCCAAGTTAGAATTTAACATAGCCTACATAGGGTTAGAGTTAGTTATTTGAGCTATAATTATAAGTGCCCACACCATATGCCAACAATATTTTGTGTGTAATGTTATTTGACTAGAATAATTTATTGAAGCCATTGAGAGTAGTTTTATAATACTCAATTTATGCAAAGCTTCACATTGTTGAGTATTATCACTATTGTCAAAGGTGTATCTTATGAAGGTTGATGTCAAAGCTGATTAAGGATAGTTGGCAGTGTGTGTTATGATAAGACACATGAAAGAGTGTTGTCATGAGAGAAAGAGAAAGAGAGAATTTGAAGGAAACTAATGTTCTTTGTCTACATTATTGGCATCATTGTTAACATCAAACATGAAATGTATAAGTAATTGATGTCAAGTGCATAGGAATCAGAGTCATGACATGAAGACACATGTGCATGGTAAAATCAATGAACATAGGCATGTAAAGGTTTTATGGAAATTTTTGAGAATTTGAGTAAGGTATATAAGAATTTATGAGAGTTTTAAAGTGAGACTATATGGGTAGGACATTTAGTTTAAGTATGCACCAAAACAAATCTTAGACCTTACCTTATCTAGTGAGGTATGAAGATTACATTTTAAGGAAATTATGCAATGAGAGCTTAGATAGAGGTGAGATAAGTTTTTTAGGCATGATCACAAATTTTTAGGTCAATATTTGATATCAAATTGCATGAATCACTATTTTAATTCTTTTCAAGCTCTCAAAATGAGGTACTCAAACTTAAGAAGCACTTTCAAACATTCATTAGCATGTGTAACCTCTAAATTAGAGTTTAAGATATTTAGTAGAGATGCAGAAGGTTCCTAGCTAAGATCTTTAGGCATTATTTTTGGATTCACGTGGTAGTCCTTTATGAATAATCATTAATACTAAAACCTATGTTAAACCTCCCTAAAACCCTAATAAGGACATAATGTGAAAGATTTCATTCAAATCAGCTCAAGATTGATTCAAATGCATAGATAAGATATTGGATCATGTATTAAACTATCATAGGTACCTACAGGCGGTGGTGATTAGTTAGACGAGAGAGAAAATGTATAGATATAAGATTATTTATCAAGAAATTACTGTAGATATAAAAAATTATATTGGTTAGGATGATAAAATGGATGGGAAAAGAATTTATATAATTATTTTACATGTCCATTGTGTTTTTTGGATAGGTTTTATCCTTAAATTAATCTAAATTGGTCATCGAAGCAAGCTAGTTGTAGATAGACCTAATGGTGTGGATAATGTAAAACCTAAACATAGATGAAGTGATAGATTTGAGATCTATGAGTGATATATTAATGCAATAAATTACATTAATAATTTATTTATGAATTTTAAGCAATGATAATTCTTTGGATAATCTTTTTAGGTCAGTGTATGTGGTGAAAATGTTGCTTTCAAAGTGGCTTATCTAGTTTAGATAAGACGAGGAGATATAAGGTCAAGAAATTGGTATGAAAGACCAACATTTGCCATTAGACAATATGAATTTTATATTTTATGATGTTATGGAGATATAATATAACCATATATATTCATCAATAATCATCAAAAGTTTTTACATAAGCATTGTAGTTTTGATTCTTCATGTCTGGGTTTGGAGAGGATTTGGCAATTTTGAGTAAGCTAGTTATAGGGATGTTCTTGAGCCCTTATTTCCTAAGTGAAGGTGTTCCAATAATTTGGTGAAAACCTTGAGGTCATGGATAATATTTATAAATGCTTCATTTGTCATGGTTGAGTATATTAAGTGTGTTTAATATTTATTATTATAAGATAGACTTTTGAGGTACACAGGCCTAAGACAACAATTTGTCCTAGAACAGATTTCATGGTATGTACAAAGGATAAAAGTATAAGAAATAAAGGATAATGTTAGAAGAGTTCATTAGATAAGTGTTTTAATGGTTTTTTATTATTATATAAATCCATTTTGTCCCAATAATATCAAGTTTTAGTGTTAATAGAGCATACCTAATGCAATTAGGTCTTTGTGAGATGTAAAGGAGGAGTAAGGCCTACTTGAGTTGTGGAAAAACAAAATAGGTTAAAATTGTGATTGAAACATGTTAATAATATGTATTAAGACCTATTTCATGGCTGAAACAAGATTTTAAAAGTGTGTGGCTAACCAAATGGTGTGTGACCATGAGATAAGTATTATACAAGGAAATTTAGGAATATTTAAAGGTGTGAAAATAAAAAGATAAAATCATGAATGGTTGAGTAAAAGGAGGTCTTTAAATGAGTTATATACCATAAAATAAGATTATATGGTTGGTAAAAAAACTTTATTTAAGGTGTCCAAGTTGGTACTGAGTCACTTAGGGGGTTGGTGCTTCCTTGCAAGTATGTGTGTGCTAAAAGCCTAGTCAGGTGGGTGCTTGACATTATTGGGATTGGTTCTCCAATTTGAGTTGGTTCTCAACTAAATATGGTATTTTGTTTCATAATATAGAATTCAATTTGTAGAGATCATAATTGGTTTTCTTTCCCTTGAGGTTTTCCTACTCATATATGTGTTTTATTCTTTCTTTATCATGTGAATGGTTCTTTATACATTACTAGATCATTGTGTTGTTTTCATGGTTCATGAAAGTCAAAGTATAATTTAAAGAAAGTTTTTTTAAATACTAATATACCCTCCCCCATCTCATTAATTATGATTCTAATAATTGGTATCAGATCTTGGTCCTTTGGATTATGCCTAAAAACTTAAAGGAGATCCTAGAATCACAAGCATGTCTAGTCATCATGTACAAGGAGGTTTCTCAACCAACAAGGGCCATCTCTTTAGTGGGACTAACTATGAATTTTGGAAAAATATAATGAATACCTATATAATGTCCTTGGGTTATCACATATGGAAATCTATTGTTGATAGATTCATTCCATCTTTTACACCACCAATTGATGTAGTAGGCAAGAAGGCAAGTGAAAATAACTCTATGTAAATGAATTCCATCCTATGTGGTCTTTCAAAATAAATTTTTTTAAAGGTCATGAATTATTATATATATAAATAAATTTGGGAAAGTTGTAATCCATCTATGAAGGAGATATCAAAGTCAAGTTGGCAAAAAAATTTACCCACTGAAGGCAGTTTAAAAGTCTAAGAATGAAAGAGGATGAAAACATTGCATCTTATCTATTAAGAGTAGATGAAGTGGTAAATGTCATCATAGGTCTAAGAGAAAATTTATAAGAATAAATAGTAGTAAAAAAGGTATTAATATCCATGAAATATAAGTTTGATTCAAAAGTCTCTTCTATGGAAGAGATCAAAGATCCCAACAAACTATAGATGGATGAGCTTCATGCCATCTTGAATACCTATAAAATGAGAATAAGTGATAGAAGACCTTCTAAAAAGGAAGTTGTATTCAAATCTAAGAAAAAATCACAAGGTAAAAAGGTAGATAATAATGTTGATACAACCATTGATGATGATAAGTTAGAATACATCTTTGTCAAAAAACTAAGGAAAAGATCAAGTATAAGGGTAAGTTGTCATTTAAGTGATTTAATTGTGGTAATATTGGTCACTTTGCATCCAAGTGTCCTAAAAAGGATAAAAATGAGTATGATGGAGAGCACGATAAACATCATGGTGAGGAAAAGAAGTTTTATAGTCTTGACAAGAGAAAAATGAGTTTCATGAAGTGTGAAGATAGGAAAGGATCATTCAAGAACAAGAGAATGCTTTATACTAAATAATATAATAGCTACTTTGATATAAGTGATATAAGTATATTTGATAGTGATGATGAAAAATTTGATCATGATAGCAATGAACCT